>QPMI01000189.1:0-169492 GCA_004431415.1 Cyanophora paradoxa | reverse complement strand
CCCCCGCCCTCGCCCCCGCCCCGAGCCGGCCCCCGCCCCACGCGCCCCGCCCCCGCCGCCCCGTCCCGCGGCTTCGCCCCTCCCCCGTCTTCTTCGCCGTACCCCCTCCCGCCGCCCGGGCCCGACTCGCTCTTCCCCACTCCCGCGTCCCGGGCCGGGCCCTCCCTCCCCGCCCCCCACGCCGCCCCCGATCGGGGCCGCACGCGGGGGCCCCGTGTTCGTGGCAGTGCCCCCCATGCCTCCGGCGTCCCCTCGACGCCCCCGAGGCGCCCTCGGCGGGCCCCTCCGCGTCGCCGTCTCCCGTGCGGGCCCCGCGGGGCCGGGGCGGGGGCCGGCGGGGCCGGTGGAGGGGCCGGAGAGCCCGGCGCTGAGCTCGGGGCCGCCGTACTCGCCGGAGGCGACGCCGCCGGGCGAGGCGCGCCTCTCGGGGCTCCTCCCGCCGCCTCCCCCGAGGTCGCCTCCGCCCCCGGCCTCACCTGGCGCAGCGACGCCCCCTCCACCCCGAGCCTCCTCACCCGCCTCCCCGCCCGCGCGCTCCCTCGGGGCCCGCCACCCCGACGTGCCCCCGACCCCGTCCCCCGAGCGCCGCGCCGGGCCCGCGAGCGTCCGCGCCATGCGCGCCCTCTTCGAGGCCCGCCCCGCCGCCTCCTAGCCGCCCGCCCGCCCCTCACCCCGCCCCCCCGCCCCCCCGCCTGCTCCGCTCGCTGTTCGCAAAGATACGTGCACCCCGCTCTCGGCTGGAAAGGGGATCAGAGGGCGACGGGGGCGGGGGCGTGGATGAACTCGTGGATGGTCTGCGCCGTCTTGCCCCCGACGACCTCGGCGATCTCGCGCTCGGACATGCGGGAGAGCCCCTGCAGGCTCCCGCAGCGCTCCGCCAGCGCCGACAGGTTCCGCTCGTTCACGCCGGGCAGGCGTCGCATGACCTCGAGCCCGCGCGCGCCTCGCCGGAGCCGTCCTCGCCGGCGGCGGCGGCGGCGGCGGCGGAGTCGGCGGCGCCGACGGCGGCGGCGGCGTCGGGGTCGGGCTCGGGACGGGCGGCCTTGAGCTCCTGGAAGAGGGCGGCGGTGGCGTGCGGGGAGGCGCTCCAGAGAAAGCGGAGGGCGGGGAAGTGGAGGGCGAGGAGGGCGACGCGGGACGTCACCGCCGAGGGGAGGATCTCCGGCCCGATCTCCCGCGCCGACTGCAGCCCGAACGCCCGCCCCGCCTCGAACTCGATGAGCAGGAGGAAGGTCTTGTAGTGCCGCTGCATGGCCTCGCACTGGGCGTAGAGGCGCCCGCTCCCCAGCGACTGGAAGAGGTCCGAGGGGGACTTGCGCTCGACGACGACGTCCGGCGCCAGCACGTAGTCGCCGACCTGCGGGGCGGGCGCGTTGAGAGGGGGGGGGGCGGGGAGGGAAGAGGGGGAGGGCGCGCGATGAGGGTCGCCGGGTGCACGTCGAAGCCGCGCGCGTGGAGGATGCCGGGCAGCGAGGAGCGGAACTCCCGCAGGTCCACCACCACCGCGGGGCGCGAGGCCGGGGGCGGGCGCGGGGCGCCCCCGGCCACCCGCGTCACCGCGTTCGCCGCCTCGATCGTCGAGGCCGGGCCCGCCGGCGCCTCCTGCGGGGGGCGTGGGCGAAGAGGGGGCGCGGGGGCCGGCGGCGGGGCGGGGGCGGACGAGGAGGTTGGCGGCGGCGAGGGCGGCGGGGTCGGCGGCGCCGGAGCGGCCGTCCTGCTCGGCGGGGACGCTCATGTGCGCTTTCGTGCGGATGAGGGCCTCGAAGGCGTCCTGGGGGGGCCGTGAGGGGGGCGGGGGCCGGCGAGGGGGCGGGCCCCGCGCCTTCTCGCGGCGGACGGCGGAGAGGTACTTCTGCCGCTCGACGCTCGTCTCGTAGAGGAGGAAGTAGACGCGCAGCGGCCGCCCGGGCCGGCTCGCCTTGAACACCTGGGGGACGCGAGGGTGAGGCCGGCGGCGGCGGGGGCGGCGGAGGGGGAGGGGCGGAGGGGCCTGGCCTCGAGGCGGCGGGTGAGGGCGAGGTCGGGGTCGTAGACGACGACGTAGTGGGGCGCCAGCTCCTCCAGCGCCTCCGCCGCCCCCTCCAGCCCCTGCAGCACCACCATCCCCCGCCCCGGCAGCGCCGCGTAGTCCCCGTACGGGTCCTCCCCGCAGGCCGCCCCCGCCGCCGGGCCGCCCCCGGGGTCTCCAGGCCGGCGCGCCTCCCCCTCGCCTTCCTCCTCCTCGCCATCGCCGGCCTGCTCGGGCGGTTCGAGAAGGCACGGGAGAGCGGGGGAGGAGGGGGCGCACGAGGGGGTCGGGGTCGGGGTCGGGGTCGGGGGCCGGCGCCTCGGCGAAGGCGCGGCCCTCGAAGCCCTCGAGCTCCTCCCACCGCGGCTCCCGCCCCGCCCCCGCCCCCGACCGCCGCCGCTTCCCCCGCCCCGCCCCGCCCCGCCCTCCCCGCCCGCCCCCGCCTCCGCCCCGTCCTCCGCCGTCGGCGACCGGCTGGGCCCAGGGGCGGGGCGGGGGCGGCAGGCGCGGGGCCGGCTCCTCGGGGGCTCCGGGGGGCCTCGGCGAGGGAGCGTGGCTTCTTGCGGGGCGGGGGGTGGGGCGGGCGCCGGCTCCAGCCGAAGCCGCCGCCGCGCGGCTGCCCCTCGGCCTCGCCCCGCTCGCGCTCGCGGGCCCACGCCGCGCGCCGCAACTTCTCCGCGTGCGCGATCAGCAGCTCCTCCTCCCGCGTCCGCTGCCGCGGCCCGCTCGGGCCCGCCCCGCCCGCCCCGCCCGGGCCTCCGCGGCCCTGGCCCCGGCCCCAGGCGCCGCCGCCACCACCGCCGTGCTGCTGCTGCTGCTGGGGCCCCTGGGGCGCCCCCTCACTGCGCTTGCGGATAGCCCACCGCTGGAAGATGCGCGTCATCATCGCCGCGCCCTGCCGCGCGCCCCGGAGGAGCCGTCAAGAGCGGGAGGTGGGGCGAGGCGGGGGGCGGGGTGTGGCGGGCGGGGGCGGACGCCGGCGGTGAGGTACTCGGCGAGCTGCGTGCAGGTGCGCTCGTCCTTGGCGAGGACGAGGACGGGGCTGGCGGCCGGGGCGTCCGCCCGCACCTCGGGGGGCGCCCCCGGGGCGGCCCGGTCCCGCGCGATCTCCGCCAGCACCTGCCCCAGGAGCGCCCACTTCGGGTTCTCCTCCAGCACCGTCGCCAGCTCCGTCTGCTCCGGCGCCACCCCGCTCGGGCCCGCCGCCGCCGCCGCCGCCGCCGCCGCCTTGCCGCGGCCGCGGCCCCGCCCGCGGCCGCTCCCGACGGCGCCCGGGCCGACGCGGCGGAGGAGGAAAACGCGCTGCTGCGCCGTGCGGAAGATCTTCTGCGCTGCGCCGGCGTCAGCGGCGGCGGGGGCGGATGGTGCAGCGGGGGGCGGGGCGGGGCACCCGAGTCGAGGAAGAGCCAGGCGGCGCGGATGCCCTCGGTCTGGCGGAGGGTCTCGAGGTAGGCGTGGAAGGTGACGGCGTCGTAGCGCGCGACGTACGCGAGGAGCCGCCGCAGCGTGCGCAGGTCGGCCACGAGCTGCTTGGTCTTCGCGCTCGTCGTGTGCCACACGGGGTCCAGCTGCTGCCGCACGGCCAGGTCGAAGGAGCGGAAGAGGGCGTTCTGCAGCGTCAGCTTCTCCACGTCCACGTGCACCGTGCGGCGCAGCTCGGCGAGGCACCCCTCCATGACCTGCCGGGGCGCGCGGGGTGGGCGGGGTCGGGGCCGGGGCGGGGGCGGGGCGGGCGGGGGGCGGGCCTCGACGAGGGCGAGCTGGATGGCGTGCATGGCGGGGGTCATGGGCTGGAGCAGCTCGACGACCTCGGGCTGCCGCGCCTCCAGCGCCTCCATCACCCGCAGCTGGTAGCGCGGCCACAGGTACAGCCGCCGCACGTACAGCGCCTTCATCACACGCTCCACCCCGCTGAAGCCCCCGCAGAGGCTCTGCGCCCCCGCCCCGCGCCCCCTTGCCTCCACCGCCGCGCGCCGCGGAGCCGGGGCGGGCGGGTGCGGACGTCGGGGCAGTCGGAGAAGGCCTTGATGAAGCCCGTGCGGTTGCTCTGGCGGTAGAGGCGCAGGATGAAGGCCTCGCCCGAGCTCTCCGTCACGCGGTGCGCGTCGTTGACGAGCATCCCCGTGATCCGCTCCGCCGGGATCCGCTTCGAGAGGAGGTCCACGATGAAGATGCGCGACGTGACCAGCAGGCAGCCGCCAGCGCGGTACAGCTCCAGCCTGCGCGCGCGGGAACTTGAGCGCTCCGCCGCAGCGGAGGCGCACGCGCCGCACCGCTCGTTGGCGTCGAAGTCGTTGTTCACAACTCGCGGCAGGAGGTGCGCGGGCACTCCGTCGGCCTGGAGCTCGTTGCGCATCCACGCCTCGAGCCGCGGCGGGACATGCACGAGAAAGGCGAGGCTCTGCCGCGCTCCGCTCGTCAGCGGTCGATCGAGCGGTCTTGTACGCAGCGCGGCGGCGCGCTGGAGGAATCACCGTCGGCGAGCAGTGCGTCCGGACGAAGGCGAGGAGGATGCGCTCGATGCCCAGGCCTTTTCCCATGACGAGCAGGCCATCCTCCGCATCAAGCTCCCTGTACGCAATGTCGAAGTACGGAAGTGGCGCAGCTGCAGCGACGGCAGTCGCGGGGTCGTCCGGCGCCGCTGCAGCTTGGTCCTCCGCCATATCGCGCGGCGCCCGCGGCGCCAAGCGCTGCTGCAATATAGCTTTGGCCGAACAAAGAACTTTGCTCAGTCGGTGCAGGCGTCCATCCCCGTGGCGGACCCCGCGGAGCTCGTTAGCTACGACGTGCGCCGCCTCCCTAGCTTTAGCCGCTACCCCCGGGCCCCCGCAGCCGCCGGCAGCGAGGCCGGCTCGACTGCCGCCCACCTTCCCAGCAAAAGGAGATTACAACGGACTCTTCAATTAGAGCGTCCAGCTTCAGAAAGAACGTTTGCTCACACCGTTATTGTCCCCCTTAAAAGGAAATGAATGTACGCGCGAGCACGGCCATACGGCCCGGCCGCGGTCCAGGACGGAGATGTCAACGATTAAAAAAAGAGTACACACGCATAAGATCTAGAAAGAAACTACGAGTCGCCAAGCCCGGCCGTGCAGTCGGAACAGCCGACGACCTTCTTGCCGATGCAGAGCCAGCACTGCTCGCCCTTCTTGAAGCGGCCCTGGAACTTGTCCTCGGAGTTGACGCCGGTACCCTCACACTGCGGGCAGGGCACGCAGCCCTGGCCAGCGCACTTGGGGCAGATGATGTAGTCGGTGTACTGCACGCGGGGATCACAGTCAGCGGACGCGTGCAGGGGCCCGCGGAGTCTCTCGCGGACCTCAGTGGGCTCCTTCGCTATCGCGGCGAAGAGATCCAGCTTCGAGACTTCCTTCTGCAGGTTCCGCTTGTCGGTCTTGTCATCTTCCACAGCCTTTGGCGATGACGAGGGCGCGGGGCTCGGGCTAGCGGTGGCGTCGCTCTTCTTCGGGCGTCCGCGCTTCCGCTTAGGCTTCTCGTCCTCGTCCGCCGCGACGACCCGGAAAACGGGTGCCCAGCTTGGGCTAGCCGAGAACTCGACGGCGGGGCGCTCGCCGACGAACGAAGAGCGAAGGCTGGCAGCGGACCTGCGCGAAGGAGCCCGTGATCAGAGAGACAGGTAGATCGATCCGATCAGATACGACCGCGGACCGCGAAGAACGAGCGGGTGCCGCCGCGCAGGTGCAGGGAGCAGCGATCGGCGTAGCCGCGACCGGAGCAACGGCCGGAAGGCCGGACACGAACAACGACATAGTTCTAAGACTTTCTGCTCGGGGGGGTGGGGGGAGGCCGGGGTACGTCACAGTTGAAAGCGCCTGGCCGCAAAGCGGAGCGGAAAGCGATGAACGCGTGAAGCAAAGCTGCGCGGCGCTTGGCCGCGCGCCGGCGCCGGCCGGAGCAAGGGAGCGGGGCGAGATGCTGCCGCGCGTCCAGCCAAACGTCACGCGCAGCGGCGGGAGGGTGTTAGCAGCGTTGCGGTCGGCCGCGGCGCCGCCGCCGAAGGAGCCCGCGAAGGAACCCGAGCCGCCGCCAGAGGTGCGCCAGCAGCCGTTGAACGTAGCTCTCCAAGGCCACGCATGCGTTGAATGGCCATGCGTAATAGCTCGCGATCACCGGATTGTTGTCGAACCTTCAAATGACCTCCACGCGCAGCCGCTTTCGCTGGAGGACTACCTGTGCAGGCCTGCTGAAGTCGATGCGCTTATGGACGAGGATTCGCTGCCGACCGATGTGAATGATGTCGGCGCAGGCCTCGACAACCTGGGTGCGCCGCTGACCGCTGGACCGCGCGACCACCCCGCGACTCGAACGCGACCGCCGCCGCGGCAGGGAACACGTGCTATTTCAACTCCATAGTGCAGTGCCTGATACACACGCTGCCGCTCGCGAATTACTTCCTCGGCGGCATGCACTCCAAGACCTGTGTGCCCCGCCGCTCCGGCCCGCCCCGCCTCCCGGCCCTCACTGTGGGCGCAGGCGGCTTTCGGCGGTCGCAGCAGCCCTGCGTGGCGTGCCATTTTGAGCAGCTGGTCCGTTTCCGCGCCGGCACGCCAACGCCGGCTCCCCGCCGAACTCGGCCGGCCCAGGTGACGACGGTGCTGCGGTGCAAAAACGCCTCGCCGCGAGACTTCCTGATCCGCAACCTCAAACGTGCGCTGTTTCCTATGCGATGCGGGTGGGCGGGGGTGACGGGGCGTGCGGGGGCGGGGTGGCAGAGATCAACAAGTCGTTCGTGGTGGGGCGGCAGGAGGACTCGCACGAGCTCATGCGCTGCCTGCTGGAGGCGATCGAGAAGGGCGTGCTCTCGCAGTACGGCAACCCGAAGGAGATCAAGGGGCGCGTCGCCGAGACGACGGCGGTGGGGCAGATGTTCGGCGGCCGCCTCCGCTCGCAGGTCCACTGCCTGGACTGCGGGCACGACTCGAACAGCGCGCCCCGGCGCCGGCCGCCGCGGTGGCTGCTGCTGAGGGGCCGGGGCGCAGCGCTGGACTCGTTCCTGGACCTGAGCCTGGAGCTGCCGCGGGAGGTGCAGGACCTCGAGGCGGCGCTGCGCTACTTCACCCGCCCCGAGACCCTCGACCGCTCCAACAAGTACAAGTGCGAGCGCTGCAAGAACTACGTCCAGGCCCGCAAGCAGTTCCTCCTCGCCGAGGCGCCCCGCGTCCTCTGCGTCCACCTCAAGCGCTTCGAGTTCGCCTTCATGGCGGGGGGCAAGATCTCCCGCCGCATCGCCTTCCCCGAGCTCCTCGACCTCGCCCCCTTCCTCACCCCCGAGGCCCGCGCCGCCAGCCGCCAGGCCTTCCTCTACCGCCTCTACGCCCTCAACGTGCACATCGGCTCGAGCACCAACTCGGGCCACTACTACTCCTACGTGCGGCCGCTGCGCGGGCGGGACGGGCAGCAGCGCTGGGTCCTCCTCGACGACTCGGCGCGGATGGGGGCCCAGCCCAACGACGTCCGCAGCGCCCCCGCCTACCTCCTCTTCTTCCAGCGCCTGCCCCACGCCGCCGCCCCGGGCGCCTTCCCCGGCCCCAGCCCCGCCGCCGCCTCCTCCTCCTCGGGCCCCCTCAAGCGGCCCCGCGAGGAGCCCATCGGACCGCAGCTGCCGCCGGCCTTCGGGGCGCAGAGCCTTCCGCACATCCCCCTCAAGCGCAACCTCAACGGGCCCCTCCCGGGCCCCTTCGCCACCAGCCCCGCCACCCACCGCCCCGAAGCCTCCTCCTCCTCCTCCTCCTCTTCCGCCCCCGCCGCCTCCTCGTCCTCCTCCTCGGGGGCCGCCCGGGTCGCGCCCCTCTCCGCGCGGGGCCCCCCGCCCGGGGCGCCGCCCTTCCCCCCGGCCTTCGTGGCGGCCTCGTCCTCCTCGGCGCCCCCCTCCTTCTTGGGGACCCCCCGGAGCGGCGCCCCGTCGACCAGCCGGGCGCCAGGCGGCCGCCCGCCCCCGCTGCCGCCCCTCTCGCCGCCGGCGAAGAAGGCGAAGGTGGAGGAGCGGGGGGCGGCGGAGGCGGCGGCGGCGCGGGCGGCGACGGGGCAGCTGGAGGCGCTGGCGGCGTGGCGGGAGCTGGTGGGCAGGAGGACGTGGGGCCCTGGCGGCGGCCCACGCCGAGGCCGGCGCCCGCGAGGCCCGCGCCGAGCTCGCCGCCTACTTCGCCGGCCTCTTCGACCGCGGCGCGGCGGGGGAGCGGGGGCAGCTGGACGAGGCGGCGGGGGCGGCCAGGGAGGGCGGCCCCGAGGTGGCGGAGCTGGCGGAGAAGGCGGCGGCCTTCGAGGAGGCCGCCCGCGTCGCCTTCGTCCACGAGTACCCCGCCGAGTGCCGCCCCCGCCCCGTCCCTCCCGCACCCCCGCCGGCCGGGCTGACCGCGGGGGCAGGGTGGAGGCGCTGGTGCGGGGGGTGCTGATGACGACCGAGTGGCCGCGCATCGTGGAGGCGGAGCTGCGGAGGAGGCTCAGCGAGGAGGGCCACGACCCGCACTTCTTCCGCGCCGTCGAGCGCGGCCTGCGGGAGCGGGCGGCGGAGCAGCCGGAAGCCCCCGAGGCGGGGGCCCTCCTGGGGGCCCTCTTCGAGGCACTCGGGTGTGCGCGCACCATCCCTCTGGTGCGCATCTTGTCGTGTGCAGCGGCTCAGTCTGTTTCTTGCGTTCATTAATATTGACTCAGCCGGACTCGTTCAAGGAGCTCCTCAGCCACAAGATCGCGGTCCGCGCGCCTTAGCGCCTCCGGGCCCCGGGGACCTGGGGCCTCACGCTGGCCCGCAGGAGGCCGCGACGCGCGTGCAAACCAGCCTCGCCGAGGCGATCTTCACCCACCGCCGCCTCGCAGAGGCACGCCGCGCCCCGGCCCACCACCCGCTCCCCGGCCCCTCCGTCCCTCCTCGCCCGCCCGCCACGCCCCCCGTGCGGCCCGCCCCGCCCCGCCTCGTTTGCGGTCTGCTGACGCTGCGCAGCAGGGCGGCCGGGGGCGGGCCCGGGAGCCTCGGGAGCCCGAAGGAGACATGTTCGCGCCGAGCTCCCCGCCGCCGCCGGCCCGCACGCCCTCGCCTCCGCCGCGCCCTCCCAGCGGGAGCACGCCGCCCCGGGCCTCCTCTCCTGCCCCATTTATCTGCGCCCACACGCCCTCCCCCGTCGCCTCCCCCGAGCGCGCCTCCCCTGGCCGATGACCCTCCCCCCCCTCCGCCTCCATTTCTCAGCATGTCAAATCCAGCTCCTCTCTGGAACGCTTACCCCGTCTCTTGCCCCGGGGCCCGGCCGGCGCCCCCGCCAGCTATAGCCTCACCCAGCTGCAGCCCGCCCCAGTCCGCCCCAAATTTTTCAGGCTCCACGGCTCCACCTGTGATTCATTGAGAATGCGTTCTGAATTCGATTAAAGACAAGCTATAGACGTCCGCGGGGAGGGAAAGCGCGCTCTGGATAAGCTTCAAAACCTTAAAGCGAGCTCGTGGGGGCGGCATCGAACCGCGATATCGATCGGCACGAAGGGAGGCGCGAAGGTTCCTGCAAAGCGGGCCGTGACTCAGTGAGTGCCTTGAATTCGAAGCGAGTCGGCGCGGTGCTCATGCTCGGCGCAATGCCGGGTCGTCAGCGCGAGCTCGGCGCACTTTGTGACTTTGGCTCGACTTCCGGATGCGCTGTTCGTTGGGCTGTTTCGAAGCGCGACCGGGCTGGTCCCTTCCCCCCCCCCTTCTCCCCCCCCTCTCCGATTCCCGGGTACGGCGACACTTGAATTCCGTCGTTTGGAGGTGCGCGCCTCTGCGCTCTCTTTTGCGCCGCACTTTTGCGCTCCTCTCTTTTCTGGAGCGCGCTTTATCCCCCCGCAAGCCGCGCGTTTGTACAGCCCTAGCGCCCTCGCGGAGGCCCAGCGCAGCGCGTCTCTGCCATGGAGCAGCTGATACGCACGCTAAATAAGCTGCAGGAAGCGTTCTCGCTTCTCGACCTGCCCGAGGATGAGCAACCGAAGTTGCCGCGCATCTGCGTCGTCGGCGGCCAGAGCGCGGGCAAGTCGACGGTGCTCGAGTGCGTCGTTGGGAAGTCCTTTCTCCCGCGCGGTTCGGGCATCGTCACGCGGCGGCCGCTCCAGCTGCAGCTCATCAACCTGCCGGACCGCAGCGCCCGCGGTGCGGCCCGCTTCGCCCAGCACGCTCGCGCGCCCGCCGACCTTGCGCCCGGCAGAGTTTGGGGAGTTCTCGCACGCGCCGGGGAGGCGGTTCTGGACGTACGAGGAGATTCGGGACGAGATCGTGGCGGAGACGGAGCGGTCGTGCGGGAAGCTGAACGTTAGCCCCGTGCCGATCATCCTCACGATCAGCAGTCCCGACGTCCTCACCATGTCCCTCGTCGACCTCCCCGGCCTCGTGAAGGCCAGCGCCAGCGCCGCGCCCGGCGCGCCCGGCGCCCCGCGCGCCGCTGACGCGGACGCGTGCAGGTGCCGATCAAGGGCCAGGCGGACAGCACGCCGCGGGAGATCGAGGAGATGGTGCTGCAGTACATCCGGGACCGGAACACGGTCATCCTCGCCGTGACGCCGGCGAACATCGACTGCGCCACCTCGGATGCCCTCGCCATCGCCCGCCGCCCCGATGTCGACCCGCAGGGCCCGCCCCGCCGGCTTCCCGCGCCCCGCCCCTCGCCTCCGCCCGTGACCCTCGTGCACAGGGCAGCGGACGCTGGGCGTCTTCACCAAGTGCGACATGCCGACGAACAGCGACGTGCAGAGCGCGCTCAAGAACGACGAGTACACGCTGCGCCTGGGGTACATCGCCGTGGCGAACCCACGGCCCGAGGCGGGGGCGGGGACGGGGACGGGCGGGAAGGCGGCGAAGATGGACGGGGTGGAGGACCTGCGGGCGGCGCGGGGCCGCGAGGAGGCCTTCTTCGCCTCCGACCCGCGCTTCGCCGACCCCCGCCTCCGCCCCTCCCTCGGCTACGCCGCTCTCGAGCGCCGCCTCTCCTCCGTCCGTCCCCCCGCCGGCCCCTTCTCCGCCCCGGCGCGGCGCGGCGCGGGCTGAGTGGGCGCAGCTGTACGCGGGGCACGTGCGGGAGTGCATGCCGGGGGTGGCCTCGCAGCTGGAGGCGCTGCTGGCGGAGAAGGAGGCGGAGGTGGCGGACCTGGGGGTCGCCCTGACGTCCCCGGCCGAGCGCGCCGACCGCGTGATGGAGCTCCTCTTCGCCTACGCAAAGGGCTTCGAGTCCCGCATCGACGGCACCGCCCCGGACGTCTCCGACACCGAGCTGTCCGCCCCGCCCCGCCCCGCCCCGCTCCCCGCCCTTGCACCCGGTCGAGGCGGGGCGCAGGCAGGGCGGGGCGCGCATCAACTACGTGTACAACCAGGTGCTGCGCCAGGACCTCAAGGCCATGCACATCTCCAAGACCGTCTCCCTCGCAGATATCCTTTTGCCCCGCCCCGCCCCCGCCCCCGCCGCGCCGTCGCCGTCGCCGGGCTGTCTCCTTGACGGGAGGCGGGCACAGCTGAAGACGGTGCTGCAGAACGTGGCGGGGACGACGGTGCAGCTCTTCGCCTCGAACCAGGCCTTCGCCGCCGTCATCGCCAAGTACGTCGCGGCCCTGCGCGAGCCCGTCCGCAAGTGCCTCGACTACGTCTACATGGAGCTGCGCTCCATCGCGGAGCTGGCGGCGGCGGGGCCCGAGCTGGAGGCCTACCCGCGCCTGCGCGAGGCCATCCGGCGCTCCGCCGAGGCCTACCTCGCCGCCCTCTACGAGAAGGCCCGCCGCCCCGCCCCCGCCTCGCCTGCCTCCGCTGCGCCTCTGACCCCGCCGCAGTCGCGCGAGTTCACGCGCACCCTCATCGAGATGGAGCGCGTGCGTGCCCCCCGCGCCCCGCGGCCCCCGCGCGGCGGCGAGGGCCCGACAGGGGGGGCGGGCGGGGGCAGTGCCGGGTGAACATCGACCACCCGGCCTTCATCCCGTTCCGCGAGGAGGTCTACGGCGACTCCGACGCCGCCCGCCCCGAGTTCGACGCCACCGCCGGCGCCCCCGCCGCCGAGGGCGCCCCCCGGCCACGGCGCGCGGGCGGCCCGGGGCCCCGGGCCCCCGAGGCGCCCGAGGGCCGGGTGCTGAAGGCGTCGGCGGCCTTCACGCGCTTCCAGGAGCGCTTCGCGCGCCTCGAGGGGGCGACGCTGCGCTACCACAAGCTCGCGCGGGAGCGCGCCAAGGGCGGCGACCGCGCGTGGGTCTACCGGGCCGGCGAGCTGAAGGACAAGATCGAGCTGCGGGCGGGGGAGACGGTGGTGGAGCGGCTGGACACGGAGCGCGAGTCCAAGGGGCGCGCCCCGCACGGCCTCGTGCTGCGCAACGTCCGCAGCGCCGCGAAGCGGGAGCGCGCCGTCTTCGCCTTCGCGCTCGAGACGGAGGCCGAGCGGGACGCCTGGGTGGACGCCATCCAGCGCGCCCTCGCGCCCCCGGCGCCCCGCGAGGAGCCCGAGGCCGGCCCCGCGCCGGGCTCCTCCACCGCCCGCGCGCGGGGCCCGCAGCAGCGCGGCATGAACGCGAACCGGCGGCGCTCGTACGACATCAACGGGTGGCAGCCCCTCCCCTCGAGCATCGTCGCCGGCTCCATCGGGGAGCGCGAGGAGCGGCAGCTCAACGACATCCGTGCGCCCGCCCCTCGAGCCCTGCGCGGCCCCGCGCGGCGCCGACGCCGGGGGCAGACTACCTGCTGTGCGGGTACTTCTACGTGGTGTGCCAGAACATCGAGGACGCGGTGCCGAAGGCGATCTCGCTGCTCCTCGTGGCGGCCGCCAAGCAGGGCCTCCTCCAGGAGCTCGTCGCCCACGTCACCAAGGCCCGCCCGCCCGCCCCGCCCCGCCCCGCCCCGCCCCGCGAGGCGGCGCTGAGGGGCGCGCAGGGCTCGAGCGCGGAGGAGCTGCTGAGCCTGGACGCCGAGCGGGAGGCGGCGGCGGAGCGGGCGCTGGAGGGGGTCCGGCTGCTGCGCGACGCCAAAACCGCCATCGCCGGCCTCTCCGCCTCCCTCGCCGCCCTCGGCCGCCCCGACCCCGCCCCCGCCCCGCCCCCGCCAAGCCCGCCCCCCCTTCCTCGCCTCCCTCGCCCCCGCCGCCCAGGCCGTCGCCGTCGAGCTCTGACCGCCCCGCCCCGCCCCCTGCCCGCCCCCTCCCGGGGCCTGCCCCCGCCCCCCTTCGTCGAGATTCGCGATCTGTAAATAATGCACGCCGCTTGCCGAACCTGCGATTGCTCTCCATAGGTCATCGGATTCAGAGGGGGACGTGGTGGGAACACGGGAGGGGGCGGGGATTTAGAGCGCGACGAAGGGCGGGAAGGGGACGGAGGATGGCGAGGCTAGGATGCGTGGGCGGGGGCGGGGGCCGGGGAGCAGTCCTTGGCGAGGGGCCAGGCGAGGCCGAGCTGGGCGGCGACGGAGGCCCAGTTGCGGGGCAGGCACTGCACGGCCCGCTCGGCGGCGGCCCAGGCCTCCGGGGCAGCCCCAGGGGGGCCTCCCCGGGGCGCCGGCCCCGCATCGCCGGCAGCGCGGCGGCGAGGCCGGCGAGGTGGAGCGCCGTCCCGGGGGGCGCCCCCTCCAGCGCCCCCAGCGCCGCCAGCCAGGCCTCCGCGCCCGCCCCCTCCCCTCCCCGAGGGCGACGCGCAGCGAGGGCGCCCCGGCCGCGGCCGCGGGGGCGGGGCGGGGAGGGGGGGAAGGGAGGAGGGGACGCCGGCGAGGGGAGGTACTCGAGCTCGAGCACGCAGGACAGGGAGCAGCGCGGGCCCATCCCCAGGCGCCCCGCGGCGGCGTTCAGCGCGCAGGGGAGGCTCGGGGCCGCCAGGGGCCGCCCGAGGGCGCGGGCGGCGGCGAGGGCGAGGCGCAGGGCGGCGAGCTCGTCGAGGGGGTCCGCCGGAGGGGCGGGCCCGAGGTCGTAGGAGAGCGGGGCGGGGCGGGGCGGCTCGGGGAGGTGCCAGAGGCCGGCCTCGCGGAAGAGGAAGGGCTTGGCCTCCGCGGGCACCCAGTTGCAGTGGACGGCGTAGGGCGCCGCCCCGCGCCGCTGCGGGCCGCGCTCCCAGAAGAAGGCCATGCCGTCGGGGAAGAGGTCGGCGTCCAGGCGCTCCAGGCTCACGCCCCCGCCCCGCGCGAGGCGCTCGAGCAGGGGCAGGCTCCGCGGGTGGCTCCCCGCCGTGGGCGCCTCGGGGCCGCCGGCCACCAGCGCCCGCAGGTCCGCCGCCAGGTCGTTCACCAGCCGCTGCGCGCCCGCCGGCGTCGGGCCCGGCCGGGCGCGCTCGAGCGGGGGGCGGCGGGCCTGGTCGGAGACGGTCATGGCGACGAGGCCGCGGCTCTCGTCGGCGGCGCTCTTCTCCTTGAAGCGCTCCAGCACGCCCGCGAGGAAGAGCACCATCCCCGCCTCCGACCGCGCGTAGTAGAACCCTGCCGGCCCCGCCCCCTCAGCGGGGCCGGGGGCGAGGGAGGGGCGGGGCGGGCCGGTGTTGAGGTCGGCGGGGGGCGGGGCGGGGGCGCCCGGGGCGGCGAGGCGGGAGAGGTCCATGTCGCTCATGGCGAGGAGCGAGGCGGGGCGCCCCGCGAAGAGCGGCGTCGGGTCCCGCAGCAGCACCACGTCCAGGTCCGACACCACCACGTCGTACCCCCGCGCCAGCGCGTTCAGCGCGTACAGGATCTTCGAGTAGAGCTGCACGTTGAAGACCAGCTCCCCCGCCCCGATGCTCGTCTCCAGCACCGCCCGGATGCCCCGCTCCCGGAACGCTTCCTGCCGCCCCGATCGGCGTCGGCGTCCAGCCCGGGCGGGGCGGGGCGGAGGGGGGGAGGGGGCGGGGCGCGCACGTAGTCCTCCTTGGACGACGTGAAGATGAGGCTCGAGCGCACGCCCGTGATGTTGTACGACGCGACGCTGCGAGGAAGGCGCGTTGGAGAAGCGCGGGGCGGGGGCGGCGGGCCGGGGCAGCGGACAGGTTGTAGAGGAGGTCGCGGTACATCTGCACCGCGTTCGACTCGCTCGTCACGTGCGACGGGAACACCCGCGCCACGTGGAACGTGCTGCCACGCGCGTTGAGGGCGCGGCGGGCGCGATCCAGCGCGCTCGAGCGCCGTGGCACCTCAAGTAGACCAGGCCGCGGCCCGCAGCTCCCGCAGCCTCGAGCTCGCGCGTCCACTCCCCGTCAGGGATCCAGTACGGCCCGAGCATGTACGCCCCGTCCTGCGCGACGTAGTAGGGGCCGACTGCGAATGCAGCGAGTACTGTCCCCAGCAGGGCCGCGGCCCGCAGCGCCGACGGCCCCATGCGGAGCCGTGCACGTAGCTAACACCAAAGCTGAGAACGGACTGCGAAGGCGAAGGGGGACGGACGGGCTCAACATACGTGATACCCCTCCGCCGCGTCGAAAAGCTGCAAGCTGCAAGTAGCTAGTGCACAAGGAGTCGCACGTAAAGTGATCCGAGCGTCCCCGCGCGATGTCGAAGCGCAAGCTCGATGCGGGCATTCTTGAGGTCTCCTGCACGGCGCCCGTCAACATGGCGGTGATCAAGTACTGGGGCAAGCGCGACAGCAAGCTCATCCTGCCGGTCAACTCCTCGCTTAGCGCGACGCTGGACCAGGCCGACCTCATGACGCACACAACGGTGACCGCCAGCAAGGGCTACGAGCGCGACCGCATGTGGCTCAACGGGAAGTGCGTCGAGCCGCGTGCGCTCGACGGCGCCGGCCGGGGCCCAGCGCTCAATCGGGCGCAGGGAGCACGACATCGACGGGAATGAGGAGACTGCCATGCGGCTGCGGCGGTGCATAGCAGCGCTGCGGGAGCGCGCGGGCGACGTCGAGCACGACGACGGGCATGGCGGCAAGATTGTGGTGCGCAAGGAAGACTGGCCGCACTACAAGCTGCACATCGCGTCCGTGAACAACTTCCCCACGGCCGCCGGCCTCGCCTCCTCCGCATCGGGCCTCGCGTGCTTCGGTAAGACACGGGCCACTGCGCGGGCGCGCGGGGCGCTGCCGGCGCCGACGCCCGGCGGCCCCGGCGCAGTGTACACGTGCGCCCAGCTGCTCGGCGTGAAGGAGGCGTACGCGGGCGAGCTGACCTCGATCGCGCGGTGCGCTTGCGCCGCGCGCCGCGGCCCGGGGGCCCTCACGCGGCGGCGCGGGGCAGGATGGGGTCGGGGAGCGCGTGCCGGAGCCTCGCGGGGGGCTTCGTGCGGTGGAACATGGGCGCGAAGGCGGACGGGTCGGACAGCATCGCGGAGCAGGTCGTGACGGAGACGCACTGGCCCGAGCTCCGCATCCTCATCCTCGTCGTGCGCCCCGGCCTCCGCCCCGCCCCGGGATCCGTCCGCCGGGGCGGGCGCCTGAAGCGCGCGCAGGTGAACGACGAGCAGAAGGACACGGGGAGCACGCCCGGCATGCAGCTCACCGTCTCCACCAGCCCCCTCATGCAGGTGCCCGCCCCCGCCGCACCGCTCCGCCGGCCGCGGCCGGCCGACTGGGGCGGGGGCAGCACCGGGCGGGGGCGGTGGTGCCTGGGCGGCTGGCGGCGATGGAGGCGGCGATCGCGGCGCGCGACTTCGACGCCTTCGCGCGCATCACCATGCAGGCGGGGGCCCCCTCCCTCCCCGGCCCCTCGGCCCGGGGCCCTCGGGGCGGGGGCGAGCGGGGCGCAGGAGAGCAACGAGCTGCACGCCGTGTGCCTGGACACCTTCCCCCCCATCTTCTACATGAACGACGTCTCCCGCGCCATCGGTCCGCCCGCCCGCCCCGCCCCGCCCTGCACCCGGCCCCTCCCACGCCCCCCGCCAGTCCGCATGGTGCACCAGTACAACGAGCGCGTGGGGAGCCTCGCGGTGCGCGCCGGCCCGTGTCCCGCCGGCAGCCGGGGGGGGGGCGGGTGCGAGGCGCGGGGGCGCAGGCGGGGTACACGTTCGACGCGGGGCCGAACGCGTGCATCTTCACGACGGCGGAGCGCGTGCCGGGCCTCCTCGCCGCCGCCCTCCACCTCTTCCCCCCCTCCACCTCCTCCCCGGGGGCCTTCCTGCGGGACCCCGCCCTCGCCGCCTCGCTGGGGCACGCCGCGGAGGCCCCGCTGCCGCCCTCCGCGTACGCCCTCCCCGAGGCCCTCCGGGGGGCCTTCACGGGGCAGCCCCGCCCCGACGCCCTCAAGTACATCATCTCCACCAGGGCCCGCCCCACCCGCTGCTCCGCCCCGCCCCCTCTCACGCCCCCGCAGGTCGGCCCGGGGCCGCAGCGCCTCCCGCCCCGCGCCCGCTCCCTCATCGACCTCGAGACGGGCTTCCCCAAGGCCTGACTGAGCCCCGCGAAATGAAGCAGCGCCGGCCCGCCCCGCCCCACGCGCGCTTCAGCCGCTGAGCCAGCAACGCGGCGTCTACTGTACAGTCGGGGGACGTCGGGAGAGGGGGGAGCTGGGGGGAGGAAAGACGGGAGAGGTGGACGGGTCACCAGGAGCTGAGGTCGGAGCTGCGGGCGCCGCGAGTGAAATCGCGGAACTCCCAGTTTGTTTCGAGGCTGTACGGCTGCGATACGACCGGACCCGCCGCGTCGATCTTCGCGCATTGGATCTGCGGAGCGCGGGTCGGAAAGAGCGCCGAAAAGGAATCGGAGGGGGGCGGGCGGGCCGCACCCTGTTGATGGTGCGCGCGTCGCGGTAGAAAAGGACGCGCATGCAGTCCTCGAGCAGCTTCTTCGCCTCCGCCTCCGTCAGGTCCGGCCGCCAGTTCGAGCGCAGCAGCGGCATCGCAAGGTAGTTGCCGTAGCCCGTCGCGACGAAGTTGTCCACGTACGTCGTCCCGAGCATGTCGGTCACGCCAAGGAAGCTGCCGGCCGGTCACCCACGCGGCGCTGATGGCACGCCCTGCGGACTGACCTCTGCCCATTGCGGTAGCCTGCAACAACAAGCGAGTTCCAGAGCGGATTGATCTTGCTCCGCCTGTTGTACATTACGCGCCCCAGGTAGGAATGGATCTCCGCAGCGCCCTTCTCAACGCCGTCATCCGAGCAGAAGTCCTCGTCTCTGCGGTCGCCGTCCATTCGCCTCGCGCAAATTCCAGGACATTCAGGAGGCGGCGTGCACGCACATGAGCTCGTTCAGCATCTTGATGATCTCCTGGAAGTCAGAGTACTCGCCGCCGGCGCCGACGACAGTGTACTTCCCCACAGGCTGCATGCGCTGCAGTCCCTTGTACCGCGCGAGCGATCCATACGAGCCTGCGGGCGGGAAGAGTGAGCGGGCCTGTACGACAGGATGCCAGCCATTGGGGCGCACCCAGAGTGTCCGCGGTCAGCATCACGCCATCCTTGTACTTGATGGCAATAACGGATGTGCCTGTGACCGTCGGGCTCCTGCACGGGCGCCGAGTGAGCCGGGTCGCGGGGAGCGGTCTTTGACGTACTGGGTGTGCTTGATGCCACCCGGAGCCGCGTGCGCCATGGCGCCATGACGATTCATAGGATCTTCCGGCAACCAGAAGAGACCGCTGGGGCCACCGGCGCTCGGGGTTGCCATCGCTGCGAAATGAGACTACCCCCCGGAAGTCAACCAGGCTCGGACCAGCTCTATCGAGGGCCGCTGATCCGCACCGATCGGCGCTTCCTCTAAACGATCGGAACCGTTAGGACGAAATTTTATCGCCTCCTTGACCCTGAGGCTGCGTGCCGTGCGAGCCCGCGGCTGCCGAGCCCCGCGCACACGACTCCTCTGCGTTAGCTACCGATGCTTCCCGTGCGATTGGCGGCGCCAGCCGCGATGGAGCCTTGCGCGGAGCCGTCGACGGAGCCTCCCGCAGAGCCGTCGGAGGGCGCGGCCTGGGCGGCGCTCGATGAGCATCTCCTCGATCTGATCATGTGCAACATGTCGCCGGGACAGCAGTTGCGCGCCCGGAGGGTTAACCGGCACTGGCGTGAAGTCATCGATCGGCAGCGACGGCAGCTCGTGCTCCCGTGGTCCGACGTGGACGCGGTGGCGGCCGCGCCGCACGTCTGCCGGCTCCTGCGGCGATCGCCGTGCCTGGCGCGGCTCTCGCTCCGCGGCAACGCGGCGCTCCTGCGGGCAATGCTGCCGGTGCTGCCGGCCGGCTCGCTGCCTGCGGGCCTCGTGGAGCTGGACCTGCGGGACGCCGGCGTCGGGGCGCCCGAGGCGCTCGCCCTCGCCCGCCTCCTCGCCTCCTGCCGGAGCCTCGCGGTCCTCCGCCTCGACGGGAGCGCCCTCACCTCCGTCGGGTCCGCCCGCCCTCCCCGCCCCCCCGGCGCCCCCCGTAACACATATAAAAACAAATATTATTATCCCTCGCGTTCCGCTCAGGATAATAATATTTGTTTTTATATGTGTGTTACTATAAGTTATATAAAGATATTAGCATTTTTATCATAGTGTATATCGATATGTGATATGTATTCTATCGGTAGTTCGTAAATGAATCAATAAAAATAATATAAGTATCGTGGAATCTTTGTAAACTATGTATATATAATATGTAATCGCGATATAGCCGATATGTGTTTACGATGCGCGATGTGTATCTAAAACAACTACAATGTGCTGCTTGGGACGCGCCTCATATAGTCATGTGTATCACCTACGTAGCTTCGATAGGGTGGGGCGGGTGGGGTGAGGTGGGGCATTTTTTTGAATTCCCTAAAATGTTTCACTCCCAAAAATTCTTGGTCAAAAAAGACCCCACCCAACCCCACTTACCCCACCCTGTATTATTCTCTTTATCTATGATTGATTTCAATGTAATTTAAATATAAATATGTATGATTGAGTATGTTAAATTAATACTGGGTGGGGTGTGAGGGTGGGGTGTGAGTGGTATCGGTATGGTAGTCCAATCTAAGATGGCACACATAAAATCATGATGTGTTATTTTTACTTCCGGTTTGATACTTATCGGACTTCGATAACTTCGATAGGGTGGGGCGGGTGGGGTGAGGTGGGCATTTTTTTGAATTCCCTAAAATAATTCCCCTCAAAAATTCTTGGTCAAAAAAGACCCCACCCAACCCCACTTACCCCACCCTGTATCTTTTATTATATTTATGATTGATTTCAATGTAATTAATGTATAAAGTATAGAGATTATGTATGTTAAATTAATACCGGGTGGGGTGTGAGGGTGGGGTGTGAAAGTGGTATCAGCCAACCATTTAATAATTACGATATTGAACCGACGTGATACCGACGAGATATGATATATTCAGATCGTATTAGAACGGCGCGATCACTAAGAAAAACAAGTATCATGTGCTGTATATTTCGCGATCCCTGAATCGCGAATCGATAGGGTGGGGTGAGAAAGTGGGGCACCACCCTCACTGTATACACTGTGATATGATCGCAATCCCGATGTAGCCTACTATGATATCGTGCGGACTTCGATAGGGTGGGGTAAGTGGGGTGAGGTGGGGCATTTTTTTGAATCCCTTAAATTTTTGGGGGGTCAAATATTTTTGGGCAAAAAAGACCCCACCCAACCCCACCCTCCCCACCCTGTATTACTTATCGATACACCTCACTTATTTCAATGTATAAACTTTATTAAATTAGATAGTAAATATGTATAGAAATAACGAGATTGTAGTATAGGGTGGGGTGTAGGGTGGGGGCAAAATGCAAACTGAATCAGTGCGATATAATTTAGTGAACACAAAGTGGATATGAAGTGGATACGAAGTGGATACGAAGGGGATAAGTGCGCATAGAGTAGTTCTACGCTACTACAAAGCGGCGCGGTCTGATTCGCAAAGGGCGCGATTTGGCGGCTACGAAAGCACCGCGGCGCCTACTACTTTCGTGGTCTCAGAGTCGCTTTTCGATCGCCATTAACTACCGGCGCTACCGTTGCTACTTTTCTACTACTTCTTAATGTAGCTTTGGTTTCCGGCGCTTTATAGCTCTCAGTCTGATTAGAGAACGACTTATACCATCGTTGGCTATTCACGCCGCCGGATAGCTTAGGCTCGGCGGCGGTTACTAGCCGCTGTAATTCTTTATTTACGCGTTTCTCTTTTTGCACGCGATCCTCTAATAGAGTGCCTTGCGGCACAGTCGCGGCGGCTTCTATGCCCTCTCTACGCAATTGCGCATCGACGCGCGCCTCGTCCTTTGCCGCTTCTAATGCGTCTACTGTGGGCGCCATTAGGTAATCCACAGCTTGGACAGGCAATAGCTCGTGGAAGGCAAAGCGACCCTCTACGCGATTGCCGTCCGGATCAGTTAGCATAAACTTATAGCCCTCGCGCCCGGCGACAGTGTATACGATCCGGCTCCAATTGTTACCGCCCTTAGCGAATGGCGTCTTCTCGATGCGTAGCCTTACTGACATGCCCGGCTGAATCTGATCCAAATAAGCTATCGATTTCTTGAATTTCGCATCTTCTTTTTGCACTATAAGCTTATAGTGACTCTCGTTGGTCTCGGCAGGCATATAGCCGGTCGCAGAGTGCACCGTATTATTATAGTTATATTCTAACTCGGGCAGGACATCTATAAATCGCGCCGTATTATTCGCGATGCAGTAGCTCGTGATCAGCCGCCGCATTTGCTTGTTAAATGCTTCTATGCGCCCTTGCGCGCGATGGTCGGCTGTGTCCGCAATCTGATGTTCTATAAACTGATTCTCGAAATATTCTCTTAACAGGCTATTAGTGAATTCTGAGCCGCGGTCGCTTTGAATCTTAAAAATTGGTCTCGGCACCTTATTTTGCAGCTGTATAAAGGCGGCTAAGGTCGATGCAGCCGACTTGTCCCGCATCGGTATAATATAGCCGACCCGCAACGTGTTCTCCATCCCAGTTAAAAACGCTTGGTAGCCGTCATTATACTTAGCATACGCCGGAAAGAATAGCAGATCAATTACGTAGGTATCGAGGGGCTGTCGAATCGGGATTGCGGGGTCTCGTTTGCGGGATAGGTGCGGCGCATTAATTTGGACGACCTCTTGCCGGCTATACCACTCTTGCAATTTCTTATAATTCTCATCGGGCAGCTCTTGCCGTAGCTTAGTGATCCCTTTGAAACCGGTTTGCGGATCGTAGAATTTACGCGCGATTTTCGATTGCTCCGGGACAGCAAGGGCTACGGGCACGTCGCGGGGCACCAAAGCCTTTAAATCAGACCGCTTTACTATGCGGCTCTCTTTATTCTCTTTCGGCACGGGGATCGGCAATGTGCTCCCCTCTAAATCTTGCGATCGTCTTACTATTGGCGGTCTTGACATCCTTGTCATCAGACAATAAAAAAGATCAATGTAACATTTTACTCGCACCAAACAATAGAAGGTATTGTTTATTTACGGTAAATTGGGACAGAATATATTGGCAACGATTCTATTAGGATTACTAACGTCAGTATACCACATTCGGCTAACGCGACTCCATTTCGCTCCATTGTCTTTTAAGAATTTACGCAAGGTGGTGCGGCGGGTAATTTGCAGTCCATGCTCTTCAAACTTCTTATGATATGTGGACAGATTGCGTTTAACATTGAAATAGATAAGCTGTATCGACTGTGGTTCGTGCTCACGCTTTATGGCTTTGATTACATCAGTCATCTTATATTGTGTGCATCTTACGAGACGCCAGAAATCCAGAACAGGTTGATATCCTCCCTCGTCTTCATCATTTACTTTCTTGATGGTATACTTATAGGATATCTCATCGTTGGATGCTCTTACATACGCAAACACATTATTTATTGATCGAATGACTATCTTGTGCGGTTCTTCAATAAAGAAACCAATAGATTGAATATCGGCTCTACGAAAGATTGTATTTACAAAGGTAAATGGCATGCGATCAGTATCAAATGAAAAGAGGATATCAAATAGTTCCACGGTGCTAAATGATAGATCCGAAAGAGGATAAACGAAAATAGGTTGTCCTTTGAACAGATACGCCATTTTCGCCTTCGCCTTTTACTTTAAGCTGAGAAAATATTTTCCTGTTGCCTAAATGTAGCGCGTTCTCCTTAAATCATTTTGCGTTGCCCACGGGGCTTTCATTTTTTACAGCGATCGTGGTGAGACTCTCACGTTTACTGTCAATAAAATCAGGCTACCTGAGCGTTTATTGTCAAGATTTCACAATTGTTGTAAACTTTACAAGTAAACATTGCAAAACGCGCAATAAAAACGTGCAGTAAACAGTAAAATGAATGATCCGGTATGGGACGCGCACCCGATCCCTAATTACTTCCTAATCGACCCGGACGACCCAGGATTAAAGTGCATATGGCTTCTCCATATCCTAAGGCGACAGCTCCTTCAATTAGAGCGCAAACCAAGAAAAAGAACGCACGATAAGATAGACGACTAACAGCCGAATGGAAGGCTATGTATGCCGTCGCCTGATATGCAGCGCTTGCCATCGAATTGGGTCAGCGCTATCCGCTTGCTCTCCAAATCATATAAGTGGTGGCATCGCCGTTGCTTGTTTACTACTGTTACTGTTTTTGTGATCCCGTCAAATAGGCAGCGCTTAAAGTCGTCGAAATGCACCTCTTTCGAGGCTGTCCCGCTCATTTTTACCTTGTCGTAGCTCTCGGTGCGGAAAGCATATAGCTTCGGTCGCAGTCCCACATACTCCACTATCTTGACGTCCGGCATCTCATTTTTATATTTACCGGGAACCATCCGGTTCTCGGGACTATAAGGGCAATCTAAATAAGGGCTGATCGCTCGCATGCCCGCTTCCAGATCCGCGCTCTCTATATACAGACAGAACGAATCGGTATCGTGGAACAGCAGCTGAGCTTGCGACCATGTGGGTCGGATCACGTCGTAAAAGAAGCTATAATTATGTAGCTTCGCGGCATCCAGCACATAAGCGCCAATCGCAACCGGTTTATCGAGTTTTACGTGTTTACTATACATTTCAAAGGCGACCGCAGTCTCGTTTAATACATTCGTCGCTTTTACCAGTGGGCTCGCCGCATATTTCTTAAACAGCTTCGTGCTATTCGCGATCTTTACCACGGAGCGCCCGCGGCACGATTCCAGACATTTACCGTAAATAGCATTGTTCATTAATTTAAAGAAGTCGCTCTCGAATTTATTCCGGGCTTCCTTTCGCAGCTTCGTGTTCAGATCTATATAGGGCTTCATAAATGCAGCGGTTGCAAACGAGAGCACGCGGTGGATCTTAGTAACTACGATGCCTTTCCGCACCATATAGAGCAGCATCGGCTGAGAGACCACGTAATTATATTTCGGGGTAAATGAGGCGATCAGCTTCGGATCTTTACTGAGCTTCTCGCCGCTAATCTCCAAAAGCCCACGCTGATATTTGCCGAGCATGTCCGCAGTAATTACCTCTTTACTCACGATCAGCGGGAAATCGCGATGGTCGCCCTTTAAATAGTCCGGATACGCAAGGTCGACCTCTATAAATGCACTCCGCCCTACGACCTCGGTAAAAGCTGTGCTTGTGTCGTCCCAGCGATAGTCCCCGACCGGTAAAGGCTGACTGAGCGCATAGCCATACAGATTATTCGCATCCAATAGCACTATATGTTTATCCTCGCTATTAGCCTCGGCATATCGTGTGGGCATGGTCGCAAAGCCGCCCCTAATTGCCCGCTCAATAAATTCGTAGTGATCCGCATCGCTGATCTGTTCTATCGCGACCCTCGTATGCTTTAACATCGCGTCCCACGATAGTCCCGGTGCGCTCACATAATGCGTGGGATCCAGTCCGTATTGCTCATGTGCGAGCATACTGAATTTACCGAATTTTACCATGAGATCATTAACATCGGACGCCTGAAAATCCATGAAATTCGATGCATCTATGAATTTGTAAAGTCCCCACTGTAAAGAGAGATACTCATCGAAATTCTTACTTAGGATCTCGACCCGCAGCTTGTCGTCTTGCTGTGCGATTTTCCTGAATATAGCATGCCCGCACTCGTCCATCCGATCAATAACCACGGCTACTTTCGTTTGCTTTGAGATCCGCCTATGTAAATTGCACTTTCGGCAAGCTTTCCCTATATAATCGCCGCTTTGGTGACAGTGATCGCGCACATGGAAGTTTTCGTGGGTAAACCGCTGATTGCATATATAGCAGTGTTTGGTCAGCTTATAGGCTTGCTTTTGCGCCTCTGTGAGCGGGATCATAGGCGTGTTGGTAAATAGGGTATTAAGCATCTCGCGACACAGATCCCCTAACGTGGTAAACATCTGTCCCAGCGGATCCACGCCCTCGAATTCGTGATTTTCAACATGAGAGCCCATAACAACATTAAGTGCCACCGACTTTACCTCTCGCTTGGTTCGATTTGGTTCATTAGGAACCGGCACCGACTCCATTTCTACCTTGCAATAGCAGACCGTGGGCAGCCACACCATTTTCCTTAGGTGTTGCAGTCCGAAAGTAATAAAGCTTCCGGGCTCCGGGCATTTACCTTTACTCATTCTCCAATCGATACAGCGATTAGATTCGGTGTGGCTATCGAGTTTCTCCTGTGATCTAAACCGGGACAAGCAGGTTTCGCAGTAGAAAATGCGCCCGTCGTTTGCTTTATCAAAGGTGGTCTTTAATAGGCGGCTCAGTGACATTATCGTTATATAGTGACCTTGTCCGTTTGCGTCCTCGATCAGCAGCAGGTTTACCTTTGATTTGCGACGCGGATTACTTGACATGTGCAATGGGTAAAAGGTTTGGGTCGCATTGTCGGCGCCATATATATTAATTGACAGCTCGGGATTATTTGCCTCGAACCGATCTATTAATGCAGCATCGCATGCCACCGGGAAGTTAATGCCTGAGAAGTCGAGTTCAGTCATCCACCGCCTATATTGGAACGGATCATTACGTTTGTGTCTGTTTATGTCGTTTCTGTGCAGCCATGCGAGGATAGCGTAATTAAAACAGTCGTGACCATCGATATTCTTAATATTTACTGTGGCTCGCTTTAATCCAATCCATTCGGGGGTCTCAATGTAGCAACCGCCCATCGGCGCATATGACAAAACGGCGACATGTAGCTTATCTAATTTACTGAGCCGGTAGCTGTCGACCTGTATCATCTGTTCATTCATTTGCTGAGCTACACCCACTAACTCAGTGAGAATATTGCGCGACCTTGTGATTACGAAATAATCGCTGTAAATGTGTTTGGTGATAAAAACGTTAGGATCACTCACTTTTACGTATCGGCAGATGAATGTAAGGCGCACCTTAATAGCTTTAAGCTCGTCCAGCCTCTCTTTCAGCCGCCCAGGCAGATTTGCAGCGATGGTAGTGAGAAATTCCACCGGATCTAAGATTATCTGTTCATCCGCCTTATAGCTATACCAGGCGTATGCTTTATTCATTGCGAAACCGTCTTCCTCATCAGGTTCTATGACGGCTAAGCGCCGCCCTTCGGTATAGAAGCGCTCCACATTTTCCAGGCGATTATAGAGCTCGTCGGCAATATTTGCAAGGTTAGCTAAGCGGGGTTTTCGATCTAAGATCGCCGCCCTCCGATCGTATTCGGCTTCGTTGATCTCGCCAGTGACTAAAAGACTACCTAACAAGCCTAATATTTCGTCCTTTTTCTTTTTTATAAGGCGATTAGTTTGGCGGGGCATCTTTTACTCTAAGGGAACATTTTTATTTTGCGATTCCAGCGCGTTCAGTGAGCTTAGTGACGCTCCGGACTGTGAGCTTTACATTTTCGGGAAGTATAACGGTGAGCTCAATGTTATCAGCTTTAATAACATGGGCGCGGCGCTTCTGTTTCTTTGCATCCAAATGGTGCATTCGCCATAGCAATTCGGCTATTGCATCCGGATCACCCAAATCAGCGAGTCGAATCAATTGATCGCGGGACATCACATTAACATCGTAGGTCTCCATTTCTAAGTCACTACAAACAATCAAAGGAACTCTTATATAACATGATCAATTTTTACATATTCATGTTTAAAGTTCCACAAATATTAAAAGGGGCTTACTGAAAATGGTCAGTGTTACAGGTGTTACAGGTCTATCCCAAAGTCCGCCCTAGGACGGGGGTCTTGGTTCCCGAGTTTGGGATGAACCTGTAACACCTGTAACAACGTAAACAACTACAATTTGCCGCAGGTTATAAAAAATACACACGAAAGTAATCATTTTCAATTCATTTGTAATTAGGCTTCGATATCATCATCTAGAAATTCGTTTTGGTGGTGCATCTTGGCTTTCATTCCGAAATAGCCGCGCATCAGTGCGCCTCTCTCCCGCTTGGGCTCGGATTTAACATTGAATATCTCGCGAACTCGCTTTCCAATTGTTGTGGGCTCCGCCTTATCATCGACCTGTCTATATTTCTTCACAATAGAGTCACTCGAAATAAAGTCATCGCGGCTTCCAGTCCTCTCATAGGTATTTTTGAGCCATTCGCCGAGCTTATCATTTTCAGCGAAATACTCAGAGCCACAGTCGACAATCGATTGGGGTGGGTTTTGCATCAAAGTGGCAAGGTCTTGTTGGGCGAGCATATCCAGGAAAATAGACATTTGCGCCATCTTATACTCATCATCATGCAATAGAGTCATCAGCTTGGTATCAGCTTTCTTTTCGCCCTCCTTGGGATTCGGCTTAAATACACACTTGAATGTGTAGTAAACCAGCCTTCGCAAAATAGCTTCGTCAGCCTTGCTGAGAGACAGGTTATCATTGGTGGACAGGAATATTTGACACATGGGAATAAAGGTTACAGGATCCTTAAAGAGAGCGCGAACCTTCATCTCATTTCCACCTGTGATTTCCTTAATCTTACTGATTTGGAGCTTGTCACCATCCTCCGCCTCATTACTGAACACAATGCGTTTGCCCAGAATTGCAGCAAGCTCGGGTGTGGCATCGGACGAGTTCTTCTTTGGCTTTGTCCAATAGCTCATGCTGATTGAGCCGAAATAATCGCCGAAAGTCTGTTTCACCATCTCTTGAATGCAGGATTTCCCATTCGCGCCCTTTCCAGACCAGAAATTGAACTTCTGAATATCTGTGCGACCTGTGAGAGCGAAAGCAAGCGACCCGAGAATATAATTGCGCTCCTCATACTCTTCGATTATATCTGTATAGATTGACTGAATTTTCGCTACTTTCTC
Source organism: Cyanophora paradoxa (assembly GCA_004431415.1). Lineage (NCBI taxonomy): Eukaryota > Glaucocystophyceae > Cyanophorales > Cyanophoraceae > Cyanophora > Cyanophora paradoxa. Next base: position 141,416 of record QPMI01000189.1, on the reverse strand, counting down.
ACGGTCGACAGCCATATACTCGTAACCCACTGTCTTGCTCACCATATCAGTAGGCTTTCCCTTTCTGAATGTCTTGGTGTTAATATCAAAGACCCCATTATCGAAACCAATGACATTAGTGACAGTATCGAGTTTCTCAAAGAATGTGGGATCGCTGAACATAACAATTAGATCAGTAATAAGAGATGTGCGATAGGATGTTTGTTTGAGATTCTTGCCAATATTCACAGCGAGTTTAGCCTTTTCCTCTAAGCTTTGCCTATTCTCTTCGTCCCTCATCGCAGCTGTTCCCAGGCTATATGAGCGAGACAGAAACACAGGGCATACCTTGCAGCTGAGTGCAAGATAAATTCGTTTTCCAGTGTCATCCATCTCCCAGATTCCATTATCCCTGTTAAACTCGAACCAGGTCTTATTTGAGTAGCGATAATCATCATTGAGAACTACATGCGACACTTTCGCGACATCATAGTGTGCGCCATTCGATCCAATTGCCTTATCAATGAGAACTATCAGCTCAGTATCCTTTTCAGTTTTCGTCCTGACCTCAATAATTCGCTTCTTGCATCGAGAACTGTAACTCGAAACAATGAATTTGTCCTTTGCATCGGGATCTGAAATTTTAATCACATACCAGCTATTGCTATCATGCGAATTGGTGCAGCAGGGCAGACTCCGCCTTTGTTCTGAGCTGTGAAGTTGTAGCCATTTTCGGTTTGACTGATGATTGTTGGGAAATCGAACCCGAACTCAGTTAGTTTGTCTTTGAGAGCTGTAAGGAATTCATTGCCATGTATCTTCGACTGATCAATGTCACGGACGAACGGCTTTTTGTAGTTCTCAATCATCCAGCTTTGGAATTCCGCAGATGGCTCAATTAACTCGCATTCAGCAGCCCATGGCTCCCTGATCCATGTCTTGTTTGGGCTTGGGCAGACATTAATTACCCGGCAGTTCCAGTAGAGCAAACCGTTTTCAGATCGATCTTATCATAGCCCCGGAAAGCTCCGGGTTTGTCAAACAGTTTCAGCTCATCGAACTTGGGAGGTCGAGCGAAGAACACATGATAACCCTTGCTTGTTTTCTCGATTGGAATAGCAGCTGTGAAATCGTTGGGGAAAAGCTCTTCGAACTTATTGAAATCCTCCTCCTGATCGAAATCAATACAGACGATGTTGCGAGCGAGAATTCCCCATGCAATATACCTGTTTTCCTTAACGGCGTCCTCGTATTTCTTCCAGTTCCAGGCTCCATTTTTATGGGGAAATTCAGGTTGTTTGGTTACAGGATCGACCGGAATAAGGAGGTTTTGAGCCAGCTCATCGGTCGAACGAAGCCACTTAGTGAGTTTGGTGAGCATCGATTTACTTTTGGTGTCCATTTGTCGCTTTCTACCTTTATGCAAGAAATTAATTTTTCTTAGGCTGATCAAATTTTGGCGAGTTGTCTTTAAATGCCCTACAAATTTTTTCCCGATGACTAAAAACGATTAGGGAGCTTGCCGATATGCATCGGAAAGCCGCTTGAAAAATAAGGAATGGATTCAGCGGCGGATTGCGTTTAATACTTTCGGGGTCGCCCGCGGTTTCCACTGTGAATGCCCTCTTCTTGCTTGCGACGGTAGTAATATTCCAGCGCCTTTTTCTTTATTAATTCGCGATATTCGGGATCGTCGTTATAGCGCATCCGCTGTTTATATATATCCCTGACACGCCAGCCCGCCTTATCGAGATCTACCGGGTTCCCGTTCTTATCATACACAGTCATAGCATGCGTCTCCATTGGTTTACCTTACTTTAAGCTGAGAAAATATTTTTATCAGTGGTCTTTGCTATTTCTTCTTTAAATCATTTTCTGAGCTGTCATTTTTTGTGACCGAAGCGAGCTCTTCTCTACGTTTTTTAATAGCGGCTTCCAGTGCATATTGCGCGCGTTTCCTGTATAGGATCGCGTAGAGATCAGGGTCGGGCATTCGATACTATTTACCGCGAAAATTGTTTCAGCGATCGTATTCGCCCAAATAAAGCGGATTAATTGGCGGATATGGCGAATCAACGCGAATATGACCTTCTACGAAATTAGGGCACGACCGGCGTCTTATATAGGATACTTGCACGTCTTCTATTGCTACCTGTGGGATTATATTGGAGTCAGCGGGCACAGGCGAGGGCGATCGAGATCGGGGACGATCGTGATTATCGCTGTGGTTGGAATATACAGATAATCGCCTACCTCCATTATCCTCGTCAGAAATGTCAAACTCTACGGTTGTGTCGCAGCATCCGGACTTACAGTGAGATATGAAATGTAGGTGAAACATCTCAATACATTGTGTGATGAAATTCATAGATCCTAATATTGCACAACGTATTAAATATTGGAGAAAAGAAAAGGGAATGAGGGTGTTACTTGCTCGTGTGTTCCCATACGAATTAGTCGACCTTATAATGGTGTTTGTGGAGCCGACCTGTCCCTATTGCAAGGGAATTCATATTAAGACCCGCTCTAAATACGGGCGGATTCATTTATGTTTGAACGACTTGCACATTAGAAGCGACGACGCCCACCAAACATAGATGACAGATTGGCACCCGGCTGTGCATGCACACCCGATGGGTTAACGAAACCGCCCGGCTTTGGTGCATTTTCAGCTATGACTGTCTCTTTTTTCTCGACTGTCTGAATATCGGGAACAGTTGCCCGCTTCTTTTCCATTTCCACTCGAACAGCCTGTTTAATCAGCTTGCGCTGTTTGTAGTCCTTGGTAAAATCATCAAAGGCTCTCACAGTAGTGTCGTAGGTAGCCAGTCGCGCTTCCAGCGCCCTAAACTTCTCCTCTAATTCCTGACCGACTTTCTCACCCTTGGTCACATAGACAGATGCCCGCTTTTTAGGGGCTTCCATCGATGCAGGTAAAGCGGCTGTGGCTTCGGCTTTTACCACCTTATTATCAGTAAGCTTTTCCCCTGTGAGCTGTGATTCAGCGAGGGATTGATCCGCCAGCTTTCTGTCAGTGGAATCGACCGGCTCCCGCTTAGCATCCACCTTTTGAGCACGCTCTGAAACCTTGGTATTCGGATCAATTAGGTCGAAATCTATTTGGTCAGAAGCCGCAGCACCACCAGTGCGACCGGCATCCTCCGCAGGATTAATCTTGCCAGCGACAACAGCGCTTTGATCTTCCATTTGGATAGCTTTCCGCGAGTTCTTGGGTGGCATTTATCATTATGCGAGAAATTTATTCAAAATTTACCCAATTTCTTTGCAAATTTTGGGCGGCGCTTTTCTTGGTATGCCAGCAATAGATTGGGGTCTTTAAGTAGGTCGGCTTCGATTATTCTTTTGGTGGATCGCTTTAAGGTGGCGACGTTTCCACTCACAGGTTTCGTTATATCGGTGGTTTGGGGTTGGTCGCCATTTACCTCTGTGGAGCTCTGTTTTACCGGCTGTTTACCAGCGGGCTTTATCTCTTCCACCGCTTTTTTAAAGAACCGCTTGAATTTATATTCGTCAGGCACCGGATCAGCCTTGCCCACAGAGAATTCCAGGCTATATTTCGAGTTGTCAATGCAGATAACCTGATAGCTGTGACTGTATTCGTTCATCACCTTCTCAAACCAATGCTTTTCGTATGGATTAAACTCGTCCTCAGCACTCTCCATCTCTTTTCTGTTGGGCAGCGAGAATAGAAAGATATATTCGGAGTTAACCCTAAGTGTCGGCGAAATCTTAGTGAGTTTTTGTGACAGAATCCACACAGATATGAATAAATGGCGCCCCGACGTGAATAGCTGATTTAATATAGGTTCACCTCTTCCTGACATCGAAAGACTTGGATTGTCAATGAAATCATCGAGTATGATTAACAGGTTACCGACTTTCTCCTTTTTCTTGATTCGCTCCTTGCGTTTCTGTATTATATTGTCGATCAGCTTATGATCGAAATCCTCATACAAATACGATGTGACATTGTCATATTGATGGTTCCAGATCGTGGAAGCGAATATCATCACCGAATCTATCTTGTCCTCGTTGTGGTAAAGCAGGTATTTTAAGAATACTGACTTACCTACTCCCGTTTTTCCGACAGCAAGTAAACGGCAAGGGAATGAAAGACTTGCCGGGTCGAATTCCGCAAGATCTTCTATACTCACGTTTCCAGTCATATTTGCTTTCCCTTATAAGAAACAAAATAAAAATAAGATCTTTGTATTTAGAACGACATTAAGAATTTTTTAATAGCCCCATTAACATCTTTTTCGGTGTATGCAATTCGCAGCAGGGCAATACCATTTGTTGCACAGTATCTACTTTTGATACTATCGCGCAGTTTTGTCAATTGTAGGTGCTCTTCCCCTCCAAAGAATGGAACGGCTTTGAAATGCTGAATTCCGTCATATTCGATTGCAATTTTAAGGCTTGGGATATAGAAGTCAAATCTAAGACAGTTTTGCAGTTTACAGTCTTCGAATGTGTGTTGTGTTTCAAAATCTAGACCAATATCTTCGAGGACGTTTTGAATAATCATCTCTCCCTTCGATAAGTTGCAAGATGGACACCCAGCCCCTTCCAAATGTGAGTTTGGAGTTTGATCGAATTCTTTACCACATGAGCATATTATAGTTACTTTTGTTGCAGAAGTTTCATATGTAACCTTTCTATAATCATATCTATTTCCATGGATTGCATTTGCTCGCTCAATAAACTCATCAGTAGTTAAACGAAGAGCTTCTGAACTTTGTTTTCTTCCACAGTCAGGACATCCATTTTTTATATGGATGTGGTTTCGAGGAGAGACATCGAATAACAGCCCACATCCGTTACATTTGAGCTTGACCTTGTCTTTCATTGTTTCAAACTCCACAAGGCTGTAATCATATTTATCTCCATGTATTTCTTTGGATCGTTCAATAAAGCCTTCCTTAGTAACACGGTGTGCTTGCTTGGATACCCCATCTTTCCGATTGCACGAATTGCATCCCTGACCATAGATATGTTTTGCAGGCGCTTGCAAGAACTCGCAATTACATTTCTTACAGATAATTGTGATTTTCGTGTAACAGCCTGAGTAATTCGCTTTGGAATAATCGTAACGCCCTTCTCCATGAACTTCATTGGCTTTATGAATGAATGTCTCCTGAGTGTAAGGTTTTCCCATCGGCATTTTTGATCTTTCCTTCCCTTTACTCTATGTATTTGCCTTTTCTTTAAGTAGTTTTCCTATGGAAAACGTCAGAAAAATGACATCAAATTTTGCCCGCGACAGTCCTCATGCCGTCACGCGTGCCAATCCATTGGCATTCATCACAAGAATATTGTGGCAGTAAGCCGAGATCTGAACACCGACCTTTGTCCAGGTGGCGAGGGGTGTGCCATTTGGTGTGAGCAGCAGGAAACTTGAAGCTGATTGTGTTAGATCGACATAGCCAGTCGCCTTCTCACCTTTGAGCGCCGCTTTACCATCGAGGGCAAAGCAGAAGCCAGTGTAAATGGGGCGCTTGTTGCTATCGATCCAGTTAGTCATCTTGAATTTATCGGCGAGCTCCATAGCCGCGGATTGCAGCGGGACACCAGTGTTGGAATATAGGTAATTGTTGTTATTTAGAACTTGCATCACGACATTATCATCGAAGGCAAGGGTGCGGACAGTAGAGTGCCCTCCGAAATTGTTGCCGAGTGCATTTTCGTCGCGAATCTTGACAACAAGTGCGTAAACAAGTCCAGAAATTTGAGATAGTGACAGGCGGAGACCGGAGCCGAGAGCTTGACCGTATAATCCGCAAACTGAATATCAGTGTATGGGATGGCGATGCCAGAGGTCTTAACACGAGTAATGATTTCGCCCATCGTTTCCTCATCGATGTTAACAGCATCCATAATAAGACGAGGGTCGTCATTTCCAGATTCGCAAGAGCAGGTGTAGGTGTGAGAGCCGCACTATCGAAAATCGCAGTGGCACCCGAGTGAGCTAAGGTCTTAATATTTCCGAAAGCAGCCGCTTGAGCAAGCGTTGTCTCGCCATCAGTAGAATTGGTCGCAGTAATTGCAGCGGCGTTATTCTGAGCGTAAACGCCAGGAACCGCCGCAGTTTCGAGAAGCGCAGGGGTTTGGAAATATACTTCGACCGCGATTTCGGATGGGAGCGCACCGATGGGCACGCCAGCATCGAGGAAACTCGGAATTCGCATGGTAAAAATGCCGCCAGCTTGGTTGCCGCCCTCTACCTTCGGTCCGAGATGCAGCCCATGCTTGCGCTTCTTTTGATCGAATTCAGCCGGAGTGTTAGCCAGGAAAGCGTAATCTACCAGTCGCTCAGCGGGAATAATTTGCTCATACGACCCGTATTTAATGCTGACTCGCTGAACAAACGAGCCAGGAAGCCCGCGGACGAATCCAGTATTGAATAGATCAGCCGAGCAGTCAGCAGAGGTCTTGGCGATGGCAGTCAGCGCCTTCGCCGATGGGATGGTAACTTGGAGGCTAATACCATTGCACCAATTGTAGCGAGGGAGATAGAAGACCACACGAGTGGTAGCACCAGTAGAGGAGAACAGATTGCCGGGATCCGCAATTGGGAGCACCTCCACACGAGAAGGCTTGAATTGTTTGTCCACACCCACGATAAATCCGCGATCCAAAAGCATGCTCTTGTAATCCTCCGGGGTTTCGAGGACGGATTTGAGCGTGAGGCGGCTAAGCGAGGTCGTGGGATCCATATTTCGTTTTTATCTTCCGCTGAGAAATTTATTTTAGAAGAACGGATTATTTTTTACAGCCACCCCGCTCAACGCATTCGTTAAATTGCCGCAATGCGGGTAGTCCTCATAGAGCATTTTCGCGAATCCCTTATTAACAATGCGCTGTAAATCGTCGTCGGGCTCATCCACTCCCATAGTAATTTCCAAAATGAATGTGTGCTCGCAGCTTCCGAGGAAATACCTATAACCGCTCTCCGTGAGAATTTGAACGGTTAAACTATCAAAGGAGAGGCGGGTGTTAAAGTATTTCGTGAAAGCATCCGCCCCATAATTAATTAGCTCAGCATCAGCATAGGCTGTGCCTTTCGAAATCGGGATCTTAGCGAGGAATCCATTAGTAGCCTCGGTGCATGTCGTAAAAAGCGAGCAGTCCGGCTCTGTGATCTTTAAAACTATTGCATTATCCGGTGTATAATCCGGGGCAGTGCCTCCGGCTATGCCTAAGACCAGAGCCGTCGAATTATAATTGCGGAATGCATCACCAGCTGAGTAAACGACACCGCTCCCAGCGAAGGCTGTGTAGCCCGATCCGTTGTATTGATCTATCATTATATTCTCTCTGATCGATGTAAACCCGAGAAGAGTCATCGTGCGATAGGCGAGCACCTTTCTTTCATTCGCAGTAGACGCAGTGGCATTACTCGGTCCATATTTCGTGAAAGCTATGTAGACATAATCACTCGAATAAAAGCATATAGCATTTAATGTGCTCTCAAAACGACATCTCACCACCGGGTAAAAGGTTCCTCCTGTCGATGCGTAGCTTGGATTAATTTTTGTGTCGATCATATCCTTGATGTAGTTGCCAGTTCCATTTTTCGTTAAGATGTTATCGATTGCAGTGGCAAGGTCGGTTCCAGTCGAGTATGTGCCCGGAGGGATCGTAATTGCTACGTCTCTGTATCGGGTATATCTTCTGAAAGTGTTTAGGTAATCAGGCGGTATATAGTTGCCTTGGTCGCCAGCATCTATGGCTTTGTAAGCGTCATATATTGCAGTTGCCTGTGAATCTCTGATTTCCTGAGTGGCACCATTCAGCTGACCGCTCGAAAATCGGTAAGGAAATGATATGAAAATCGTATTAGCATCATCGGCTTTCGTTTCCCGATCTCAGTATAGAATTGAGGGCTTGGAACCGTGGGAATCGTGTTGGAAAATTCGATCTGTCGCACAGCGATGCTCTTCACATTGTGGTATTGCTTTGGAAGGGTCACCTTATAGGAATGAGCCGAGCCCTCTGATCGATCACGGCTACTGATGCTGAGATACTCGCGCATTTTATTCTTTATTAATAGGAAATAAAAATGATTCGGAAGCCAGTTAACGATTTCTATAATGGCAAGTTTACGAGGGTCAATGTTAATATCGATTCTATTGAGCGCAGTGCAGGGCACCCGGGAGAATATACAGTAAAGCTTTCTCAGCGACTTCTGAACGTAAAAGGGGTGCGCATTGCGAGCGCCGAGCTCCCAAACACGATTTATGCTGTCACCGATAATTCCAGAGGCGTGACCATACAGGGAATGACGAACACCATCACCTTTTCCCCTTTCCCTGATATTGGGAACTACACCCCAGCGATTTGGGGATATGGTAATAAGAACTTAGGCTATTCGGGCAGCTTTGTCGATGTAAACCCTCTCACAAGCGAAAGCGTCACAGTTTACTACAAGTGGCTCTATAATCCAGCGACTATGAAAATTACGTTTTATTCGAGCATTCCCCTCACACTGAGCTGTGCACATGACGACTTCGCAAGGTTCCATGGAATGATCAAAGGGGATATTTATCAAACAATTCCAGTTGGTGAGGGTTCAGAGCATCTCACGGTAGACTATTTACCCCTCACACCCAGCAATCCAAAATACTCATTTCTACAAGCCTATGAGGGCAAAACAAAATACCCCGCCGGAATATCTGTGCTTCCATTCCCTCTCGAACATGCAGTGACCTTCCAAATGCGATTAATCTAAATCCGACCCCTATGTTTACCTACAAATTAAAGAGTTTACTCCCTTTTACGACAGGTATATGGTAGCAGCAAAGACAGATGAGGGCGGAAATGCAAACCTCGCTAAGATCCCACTAACCAGCCCCTTGGGATCGTTTGTTTACTACCTGACATTCCGCAGAATCGATACTGTGGAGTTCTTTAATTCCCACGATCAGGCTTATGATATAGACACCCTCACAATTAAATGGCTCGACGCCTACAATAATGTAGTCAACTTTAATGGCGTTAATCACAGCTTTATATTAGAGGTGCTATCGGGTTAAAATAATCTTATATTACAAATGAGTATCACGAATCTCCCCTTTATCACTCGGGAAACCTTGTATTTGGATGACGGTTTCGAGCTCAGCAGTAACATTACCGCTTCCAATGTGACCATATCCTCGAACCTTGTGGTAAAAGACTTTCTATTAAACCAGAGCAACCTTGAATATATCGATATCACCAGCAATCTCCCTTTTACCTATGGCACTGATAACTCAGCCCTCGTAATATATCATGGGGGCGCACCTGTTGCATTCTTTGGCAGCAATTTCCCCACAGTGCGAACCTTCCAGCACGAAATCAATAAAGCCCGCCCCATCCCACTGACAGCTGTCGTCGAATGGGATCCTGTTAAATATTCGCAGAGCATCACAAGCAATATCACCCTCACTCGACCGCATTTAATTGAGGTCATGGGGGTCGACCTTGTAAAGGAGTTTTATAGTGAGCGATTCACAAGAAACGAGCGAGATGTAGCCCAGGATCTCGAAATCTCGGGTTTATCAATTGCTACCGCAGCAAACACGGCAGGGCTCGCTGTTTTAACAGGTGCAATCACCATCACTGATGCGATCATGTATTTATCCCGCGATTTGGTGCCTTTGCTCGATCATCAGTTTAATCTCGGGCAGTCTAACACTGATGCTGTTAAGAAATGGCTGAATGTGTATGCCTATGATGGGTGGTTTGATGACTTGCACACGACTAACCTTTATAGCACGACCTCAAAAACAAGTAACATAATCTTGCCTTTCAATCACTCAGTCCGACCCAGTGATTTACCCACTGATGAGAGAGCTCTGATCAGCTACAACGACTTTAATAGCAACCTTTCCCGCTCAGTTTCGCGGACTGAGACCTACACTGTCGAGGGATACCCTCAGCAGCTCGCAAATGGGGTCTATGTCGCTTATGTAGGCAAACCTACATATACATTCACTTGGGATCAGTTAGGTGTCACAGGTTTGGAGAGTATACCCACTGTTTCATTGGTGGATCACACAACTTATTATAATCCTATCACTAACAATAATGAATCTAATAAAGCGTTTATCCAAAATGTCACCTCCACAGGGTTTCAGGTTTCGTTTGTCATTAACGAGACATACAATTTACTTATCATCCGAAACAACTTATTGACTTCCGAAGCTACTATTAGTTTCACTCTTACCATCAATTATATCACCCCTGAATTCGATAGCAAACCCAGAGTAAAGGTTTACCGAGATTTACAAGGTAGCAATATCGTGCCCTTCTCACAGAATTTCGATCTTGGGGCGAATTCTTTAAGGTGGAACACAGTTTACTCTTTGAGTGCAAACACCTGTAATATTGTAGTCGCAGGTTCATCGGCTACTATTGGAGATCTGACCGCCCCTTTCAAAAAGGAGTATCTTAAAGAGCTGTATATTACAAAGTCTGATTTACCAGATGCTATTTCGTTGGTGCTCTCCCCGACTCCCAGTATATCCTATCACAATGTGAAAGACACCAGTAATGTAGTGCAGAGGGGAAGCAAAGTATTCCAGGCATCCGAGATATCAGCAACAACATATAGATACCTTGCAGCGGTTCCAGCGAATTTTAATTTCACATTTGAGACACCATTTGTTTCCCCTCCTACTATTGAAATAACTGACACGAATTTGTATGTGATCAATAATGGGTCGACCACCTCTATTAACAATGCACCAGCCGGCTACTCCCCATTTGTTGCGACAAACATTACAACCACCGGCTTCACACTTGTCGGAAATGCAACAGTGACATATGCTCTGTCAGGGTATCCTGTTGGGTTGTATTTTTCGAAATTTAATCTCTCTGTTATCCCAGCAGTGTCCCTTGCTCCTCCCTTTACTATCAGTTGGAAGGCAACAGGAACTATTCCGCGATTTGACCCCGAAGATCGATTAAAAATAAGGTATCCTCTCGATGTTACAGACATTCACACTACGAGGATCAATGGGCAGAATTTCGTGTTTAATGGAACCAATGCGACTTTGATCGATAATAGAGTCACAAATAATTACTTTTTCGATTCTCGATATATTAATACTTGCAACATTGTCATACAGAAAACGTTTGAGGATCGCAGTAAGACCTTAACAGTCACCTTGCCCACTCACTCGAATGTCTCAGATGGATTTTACTATTATCTGTTAAATCGCTATTACACCTCTTATATTCCATATCCTTCTGAGACTGTCAACATGAGCTATCCCAGAGTCACCCTAACATCGACCAATGCTGACTTCTTTGGATCCACAGACTTCATGAGAGACTTCTTTTATTTTACATCCTCCACAGATGGTCTCTTAGTTTATTACTCTTACAAATATGAGTCTATTGCTACCCAAATTGACAGCCACCCAAACACTGATGTGATCACAGCAGGCGATAAGAAATATATAAAAACCGCTTCCCCATGGGTGTGCACTGTCCGGCTTGATGACAGATACACTCCTAACCTAAATAACATTGGATTGCACTCGACATGCAATATTTATGTGCAAGGTGCGATTTCGGCTACCAAATATTTTGAGGGTGGAAATTGTGATGCAGGGCATCGATTGCTATCGCGAAATGGATTCTTTGAGTCATTCAGTGGGACGGCTCTACCGCCCTTTATCAGGGACACAGTCTATGATACCACATGCAATATTTGGGTGTGTCGATCTGTGAGCAATCCACCTGTGACACAGGAATTGTATAAATATCTGTCAGATACCTATGGTGCAATCTCAGGATCCTCCACAGGAAATCCAGCGACGGCTCCCATCGTGTTTGCAAATGCATACACAGCGCCAACCTCATTAGCAGGGTCGACGGAACCGCCCCCAGATTCAGATCCTAACTTGCCTCCTGATGAGTCAGACCCACAGACCCCACCTACCACTGATCCTACAACACCTAATAATCCCACAAATCCTACAAATCCAGTCGGAGCACCGGGAACTGATCCAGGAACGTTAGTGCTTATGATTCTTTTGCCGATTCTCGGTGCTCTTGGGCTTGTGCTTGCATACAAATTCCGAGCTTTGTGTTGTGCATGCATAGACAGAACCATTGCAGGTGCAGGAAATAAATACTCAACACCTGAGCTGAATGTGACCCAAACAGCCGAAGGAGATGTTGGGTTAGAGGTGAGGTCAGCCGAGGGGCATGGTCTTAGTGTTGTGAGGACTGACCGACCACCAGCAAATAGGGCAGCACCCAAAAAATCACGAGCACAAGAATTGGCAGAGCAAACGATGAACAATGATAGAGACTTTATGGCGGAAATGGCACAGCGAGAAGGGAGAATATATGAACATGTTCCAAACGTTATGTAACAACCTTAATTTTTGTAGTATTCCATAATAGAGTATAATGACTGAACCCATAGTAGAAACGACAATAAAGAATGCGGTATTGGATAATAATTTTTATATAACCCATGCCAATATACCCAGTGAATCCAATGACCTGATAGTAGATCTAAAAGGGTATGTGATGGGAGCTATGGCTTCCAACCTGTGGAATGACATTTTTGGTTACGAGTTTGGTCACATATATGACATAGCAAATGGGATTGGCTATGTGGATGCAATGGCGGGAACAGTCTTTCGAAATCTAAATTGCAACTGTGTGGGTGGGTGGATGTTTCAGATCTGTTCAAACGTCGATCCTACTATTGATCCAGCTACTGTGACCTTTGATTGCAATCTATTCGCCCCTAAAACCATTTTCTCCATCACTTGCAATCTCGTTAATTCGGATGTGCCCATAATAGCACCTGTAATAGGTGCATCAAATATGTATATCCAAAGAAACCCGGTCGTGCATACAGGTGCCGAATTTATATTGGGCGACAACACCCCAATTAGTCGAATCGAACTACCCAATTCTCACAAGCATTTGTGGGAACATATCACCAATGCCCCATTTACCTATCCGCCCAGTTCTCACGAGCATTTGTGGGAGCATATCACCAATCGACCATTAACCTTCCCACCTGATCCACACACTCATGATTATTTGTCTCTCAAAGGTGGTGTTATTTCATCTAATCTTACAATTTCATCAAACCTTACAGTTACAAGTAACATTTATGCCAGTAACATTTATGCCAGTAACATTTATGGCAGTAACCTATGGGCAAGTAATATTAATGGAAGTAATGTAATAGTCGATTATCTCACTGTGAAGATTGAAGCAAACCTACCAAATCATCCGACATCGAATGTTGTTTTAGATTGGTTAGCAAAGCAAAAACACACAAAAGCAGATATTACAGATTTTGCACACACTCACACAAAAGATCAAATAACAGATTTCGCCCACACTCATTTATGGGAGCATATCACGAATCCGCCATCGACCTTCCCACCTGGAAAACACACACATGATTACTCAGAGATAACTAATAGTAACCACAGGCACCCATGGGAGGAAATAGATGAGAAACCACGTTTTGCATCGACAGGTGATTTAGTAAATGGTGACGGATTTTATGGGGTTAGTTTCTATCAGAGTGACACCATTCCTGAAAGATTACAATTAAGTGAATACTATTTACACCGAAAAGGAATTGAAGCAGGCACCACAATGGAAGGAGAGCTATATGTTAAACAACCCACAAGAACAACATTAGTAGCAGCTGGTGGCGATGCATTAATAGACACCAAACCAGGTATATTTTTAACAAGTTATTATAATGCGGATATCCCAGTTACAGCAGGTTTACCACCGCTTCCATCTGATCCAGCAACTTATGATGACAAAGACGCCATTTTACAAGTGAATGTAACAGATGTAAGCGCAACCGATGGTTCACGTCCGAAAATTATATTTAGTCGCTCGAAATTCAATTACATCCCACTTGTGGGACAACCATACGATGATCACGGAAAATGCGAGATGGCGTGGATTAAAACAACAACAGGTGGCGCCTTAGAAGTCAATCAGAGAATGGCGGCTAAAAACTTACACAATACAACCCTTTCAGGTGTGGTAACAGATGATTACCTCGAAAGTAAAAACTATGTAGACGATACAGAACTTGCAGCAATTCTTGAAGATTATGTAACAGATACAGAATTAACGTCGGCTCTTGGGGATTATTTACCCCTTACAGGCGGGACTCTCACAGGTGATGTGCATGCTCCGAATTTCTATGTGGACACTCCAAATGATCAAACATTTCCTGTTGTCCACCTTGGTGCTGAATATGTATTAGATCCAAACACTCCATTTAGTCGACTTGAATTACCCAATGTTCACAAGCATTTCTGGGAGCATATTGTCAATCCCCCATCGACCTATCCACCTGATTCACACGATCATGATTATTTACCACTAACAGGTGGAACTATTGCAGGTGATGTGCATGCTTCGAATTTCTTTGTGGATACCCCCAATGATCAATCATTCCCTGTTGTCCACTTAGGTGCAGAATATGTATTAGGTGCACTTTCAGATGCATTCTCACCCATTGAGCTGTCCATACCAAAACAAAAGGTGAGCTACAAAGAACTCACAGATGTCCCGGCGGGATTTAGTGGTAAATGGACTGATATTACTGAGAAGCCAACTTGGAGTAGTGTAGCATTTTCAGGTGATTACTATGATTTAGCAAGAATTCCCGATTTCACCACTTACATACCTCGCTGGATCGATCAAAGTGTTATAATATCCGAATCTACACTACCTTTCAATGGGACATGGGATAGATTATTTACTAAACCGAATTTACATGCTGTTGCCACAAGTGGAAATTATGATGATCTGATAAACACACCAAACCTACATGCTGTGGCTACAAGTGGAAATTATGATGATCTGATAAACACACCAAACCTACATGCTGTGGCTACAAGTGGAAATTATGATGATCTGATAAACACACCAAACCTACATGCTGTGGCTACAAGTGGAAATTATGATGATCTGATTAACACACCTACTTCGCCACCTACTCACAATCACAGCATCGAGTTGCTCACGAATTTCGGTAGCTATGTAAATCCAAATGCATATGTGCAACAGGGGACAGTGGATGTAGTTATACCTAATCAAGTTTATACAGTAGGGCAAGTGTTTACAGCATCAGGAACCGTTACGTTTTCTACCCCATATTATAGTGATCCAATAGTTAATGCTACTCTCGAAAACAGTATTATTTTAACGAGTGTCGATTTCACCAATAGCATATATCTCTCTTCTGAATATCAGTTCGGGAATCGCATTGGGTTCAAAAATAAATTCACTTGGATTGCTATATTTACTTGTTATTCGGCGATCAATTATACGAATGTGCCTCAAAACGAAAGAACCCTTAAACTCCATTGGATTGCTGTCGGACCTCTCCAAAACAATAATATTCTCGCTTAATAAGTAAAGAACAATCAAAAGATGTCGACTGTATTCACACCTGTGTTTTCCTTATCAGCCAGTGCTGTCCATAATGTTCAACACACAGTCTATGATCTAAACGAGTCATTCCCTTCGACTGAAACAGCGAAATCCGATTCTTTCAATGAGAACTCCATTCTCAGAGTCAAAGAACTCAGAGCCGACAAGGCTGGTGGAATCGTTAAAGCTACTCAAATGATCGTATCTAATCGACCCGCAAAAACAGGGGATCTGTTTACCAAAGATAATCTATATGAAGGTCAACCGGATTATCAAACGGATTTCAATCCGGCTAATAGGAATTCCGCGGCTTTTCAAGTAGTTAGTGGCGGGGCATGGATTGGGACTGGCTTAGGGGTCAATGGGAATGCGACAGTTAGTGGGACGGGCTCATTTACTGGATTACTCACAGCAAATGGTGGTGTTAGTGGAAGCACTGGGACTTTTTCAGGGCTTCTTACAGCGAGTGGTGGGGTTAAAACGAATTCAATCGACTCAGGAGGAAACTCAGAAGTGGTCATTAAACGAGATGGGGCTAATATTGCTTCTACTTTCACATCCACTGTAACTAATAATAGTGCCACAACGACATTTAGAGGTTTAACAATTAATGGAACGGATAGCTATCTTGCTCTTCCAAATCATTCTTACTGGCGAGTTCGATCAGCAACATCTTCAACAGCAAGTATCGGTATATTCAATATTCCATTCAATAACGTGATTTCAAGCTCAGGTGGAAGTGCTTTTAATACAACGACGTATAAATTTACAGCTCCTGCATCTGGAAAATATTTATTCAATGTTCATCTGAGGTTTACAAATACTGAATCAGCTACTGTAACTGGTGTAACCTTTGTCTATAATGGAGCAACAAATGATCATTCTAATTGGACAGGGGGTGCATATACAGCTATTAATGTAGATGCGGCTATGAATGCAACGTATATATTAAACTTGGCTGCAAATGATACAATATATTTCAGGGGATGGACAGGGCTTTCCAATGGAGCTGTAACAATTGATAATCGATCTACCTTATACATATATCATCTTTGCTGTTAGCAATTGATTATTTTCTTCATAAATAGTAAGATTAGAAATGTCGAACATCTATCAAGTGGTTCTAACTGATACTGAAAAACTGGGAATGGAATACTGTGCCTACTCTGTTCAGGATTGGATCGATAATGCTGCTCATAATAGGGCGAGAATTGCGATTGATGAGATTGTGGACAAAGAAGTTAAATCGTGTATTTCTGCTGGAATTCCGATTCCACTCACAAAGGAAGCGATTGTAGAGCAAGCATTTAATCGGGGGACTGTTCGAAAGGCAAGCGAAATTACTGTGAGTGCTTCTATGTAAAGAATTCGAAGAATGAGAGAGGGGTTTATTGTTATTTTTCATAGATCATGCATAAGAAAGGCATGTATCTTGCATAGTGGGCGGGGCGCACTTATCCCCTTCGTATCCACTTCGTATCCACTTCATATCCACTTTGTGTTCACTAAATTATATCGCACTGATTCAGTTTGCATTTTGCCCCCACCCTACACCCCACCCTATACTACAATCTCGTTATTTCTATACATATTTACTATCTAATTTAATAAAGTTTATACATTGAAATAAGTGAGGTGTATCGATAAGTAATACAGGGTGGGGAGGGTGGGGTTGGGTGGGGTCTTTTTTGCCCAAAAATATTTGACCCCCCAAAAATTGAAGGGATTCAAAAAAATGCCCCACCTCACCCCACTTACCCCACCCTATCGAAGTCCGCACGATATCATAGTAGGCTACATCGGGATTGCGATCATATCACAGTGTATACAGTGAGGGTGGTGCCCCACTTTCTCACCCCACCCTATCGATTCGCGATTCAGGGATCGCGAAATATACAGCACATGATACTTGTTTTTCTTAGTGATCGCGCCGTTCTAATACGATCTGAATATATCATATCTCGTCGGTATCACGTCGGTTCAATATCGTAATTATTAAATGGTTGGCTGATACCACTTTCACACCCCACCCTCACACCCCACCCGGTATTAATTTAACATACATAATCTCTATACTTTATACATTAATAACATTGAAATCAATCATAAATATAATAAAAGATACAGGGTGGGGTAAGTGGGGTTGGGTGGGGTCTTTTTTGACCAAGAATTTTTGAGGGGGAATTATTTTAGGGAATTCAAAAAAATGCCCAACCTCACCCCACCCGCCCCACCCTATCGAAGTTATCGAAGTCCGATAAGTATCAAACCGGAAGTAAAAATAACACATCATGATTTTATGTGTGCCATCTTAGATTGGACTACCATACCGATACCACTCACACCCCACCCTCACACCCCACCCAGTATTAATTTAACATACTCAATCATACATATTTATATTTAAATTACATTGAAATCAATCATAGATAAAGAGAATAATACAGGGTGGGGTAAGTGGGGTTGGGTGGGGTCTTTTTTGACCAAGAATTTTTGGGAGTGAAACATTTTAGGGAATTCAAAAAAATGCCCCACCTCACCCCACCCGCCCCACCCTATCGAAGCTACGTAGGTGATACACATGACTATATGAGGCGCGTCCCAAGCAGCACATTGTAGTTGTTTTAGATACACATCGCGCATCGTAAACACATATCGGCTATATCGCGATTACATATTATATATACATAGTTTACAAAGATTCCACGATACTTATATTATTTTTATTGATTCATTTACGAACTACCGATAGAATACATATCACATATCGATATACACTATGATAAAAATGCTAATATCTTTATATAACTTATAGTAACACACATATAAAAACAAATATTATTATCCTGAGCGGAACGCGAGGGATAATAATATTTGTTTTTATATGTGTCCCGTACCCTCACGCCCGCGCAGGCTCGGGCTCCTGCTGGAGGCGCTGGGCTCCCCGGCGCGTGCGCGGGCGGGCGCGGCGCCGCTGCTGTGCCTCTCGCTGGCGCGCTGCGGGCTGCGGGGGCCGGCGCTGGGCCCGCTGCTGGCCTTCGTGCGGGGCGCGGGGGGCGGGGCGCTGCGGGAGCTGGACCTCTCCGTGAACGGCTTCGGGAGGACGAGGCGGGGGGCGCCCTCGCGGGGCTCCTCGCCGGCCCCTCCGCCCTCGCCTGCCTCCGCCTGCGCGCCTGCGGCCTCCGCCGGCCCTTCGCCCGCCTCGCCGCCGCGCCCCTCGCCGCCAACCCCCGCCTTACCGCCCTCGATCTCAGGCGCCCCCGCCCCGCCCCCGCCCCACGCCTCGACCCCTCCCGCCCGCCTGACCCCGTGCACGTGCCCGCGCAGTGGGAACCAGCTCGAGGACGACGGAGTGTAAGATGTGCTCTCCTCTCTGAGGGTCTGCGCATGCTTGGTCTTTGCCAGGGCCGTGGCCCGCCCGGCGCCCTCGCCTGAGCGCGGCGGCAGGCGAGCGGGGCGCTGGTGTCGGTGGAGCTGCGCGGCAACGGCGCGGGGCGTCGCGCGGCCGCCGCCATGGAGCGGCTCCTCGGGGAGGGCTCCGGCTGGCGCCGCGCCGGCGCCAGCCCTCTGCAGCCGCCGGCGCCGTTACAGCATCCGGATCGAGTCGTGGACCTCGATGTCCCCGAGCTCGACGTCGCTGCCCCGGGCGGTGCACGTGTGCATGTGGCCGGTCGGCGCCAGCCTCCCCGGGCTATAGCTACAGATCCACCCTCGGCCGCGGGCGCGGCCGCTGGCACTGCCCCGCGGCCGGGGGGGGCCGAAGAACGCCCCTCCCCCCGAACTTTTTCTAGAGCACCCCTCCCCGTCGGCACCTAGGCCTAGCTCGTGCACGTCGTGTGCGCCGTTGCACGGCTGGTCATGCAGTTGGCGCCGGATCCCGGAGCCAGGCTGCGCGCCCCAGCGAGCTGCAGCTGCAGATGGCGCGCTGATCGCGAGCGCTAGGCTGCCGGCGCTGCCGCTAGCGCTAGCTAGTGGTTTACGTCATAATTAATTATTGATCGGGAACTTGAAACGAAATTCAACGTGTACCCACCCTGTTTTTTCGAGTAGCGAAAAAAACTATCACGCAACCGACGTTAGAAGCTCATCGACGTACGTCGCGGTGCGGCTCGGTGGCCGTAAAAGTCGTCTAGCAGCGCCAGCGTGAAAGCATCGCCTCCAGCCCCGCACTGCAAACGCAAACGCGCGAGAAATCTGAAAGCTTCGAAGAAATGGGCATCGGACCTTGCGCCAAGAAGAGCGCGAAGAGAGCGGCGCGGCAGGACCCCGCACAGCCGCCGCAGCCTCCCGCCGCGTCAACCTACGCAGCCGCTGCTCCGGCTCCTCCGCCGCCAGCCTGGCAGGCCGCTGCGCCGGCGGCAGCGCCGAAGGTCGCGAAGGTGCGTCGCGAGCCTAGGCCTTGCACGTGCACGTGCGAGCCGCGCGCGGCGCGCCCCACTTAGTCGCAAGGCTTGAGCTAGATGTTCTTTACTTGTTCTTTGTTATTTACTTATTCTTGTTCTTTGTTCTTACGTTCTGCGCGCCGCAGGTTCTTGTGCTGTACTACTCCACGTACGGGCACATGAAGGCCATGTGTGAGGCGGCTGCGGAAGGCGCGAAGAGCGCCGGCGCGCTCGTCTCACTGAAGCGCGTCCCCGAGACCCTGCCGCGCGAGGTGCGGCCCGCTTGGGGCCCTGGCGAGTGCTTGTCGACGTCTTGGTCTGACGGCCGGCGGCAGGTTCTCGAGAAGATGGGAGCCCTCGAGGCCCAGACGAAGCAGGTGCGCGCGCGTGCACGTATAACCACGATTATTAAGGTTGCTTGCCGCCCGCTCGCCGCCGACACCGGCCGCGCCTCGTGCTCCGCAGGCGTCCATCCCCGTGGCGGACCCCGCGGAGCTCGTTAGCTATGACGTGCGCCTCCTCCCCTGTGAACTCTAAGCGCGCTCGAGCTCACCGACGCGCGGGCTCGCAGGCGATCATCCTGGGGTGCCCGACGCGCTTCGGGGGCCAGCCCTCGCAGATCCAGTCCTTCCTGGACGCCACGGGGGCCCTCTGGGCGCAGGGCAAGCTCGTCGGCAAGGTCCGCCCCGCGGCCTCGAGACCTAGATCTAGACAGCTGTAGCGGCCGCCGAGTGCCCTCCGCGTGGCGTGCCGCGTGCCGGCTCTGACGTCTCGCAGGTGGCGAGCGTGATCACGTCGAGCGGGACGCAGCACGGGGGCCAGGAGAGCACCATCCTCAACGTCATGCCCTTCTTCCTTCACCACGGCCTCGCCTTCGTCGGCCTCCCCTACGCCTTCCAGGGACAGATGGGCGTCGAGGAGGTCAAGGGCGGCTCCCCCTACGGCGCCTCCACCAGTGCGGCCCCCCGCTAGAGCCCCCCGCCCGCGCCTGCAGCTCGAGCTCGCCCCTGACGGCGGCGTCAGTCGCGGGGGCGAGCGGGGAGCGGATGCCGTCGGCGGTGGAGCTCGACGCGGCGCGCTTCCAGGGGCGGCACGTCGCCGGCATCGCTCTCAAGCTCAAGCCCGACGAGAAGCTCATCGACGCCGGCAAGGGCTTCTCCCAGTGATCGTCATCCTCCCTCCCGTTATCCCCTCCGACCCTCCCCGCCCTGCCTCCATGCACATCGCCGGATCGCCTATATATAGCTAGTCGGCTAGCTCCGACAGTGGGGTCCGGCCTTCCACGCACGGTGGCAGCTATATACTATGACAGCTCCGTTCATACCAGCTGGCATATGCATGTTCATGATCATGCATATGCATGTCACCGCTTTTATTTCGATCATCGGATCGCGAGGCCTTCATTGCAAGGCTCGCCGAGTCGGTCGCTCGGTTATAATTAGCTGTAGATAACGCTAGCGCTAGCGTAGCGACTACCGCTCGCGGTTTCGCATTTCAAGCGCTTGAAGAGCGCTACTAGGCTAGCGCTGTAGCTAGTCGTTGAGTTCCAGTAGACGTAGTGCTAGGATAAGAAAACTTGAAATACAAGTACGTGCACACTGTTTCACTGATCATGATCGTGAGTCGCGATTTTAAACACATCATGGCATGATCAGTAACTTAGTAGTAAGTCGATCCGAAGCTTGAAGTTCAAGGATAAGATCTGAGACGTCGACGTCGACTTTAGATCTAGATTTGAAAATAGCAGCTGCGCAGGCTAAATCAAAATCCCAGCCGCTGAGCCCCTGTCACACAGTGTCAGATCCGTTGCCAAGTTGATCCCGACGATAGCGATCATAGGATCGCGAAATTCAATGATTGAAAGGCCTCAATATCCGATGATCGTGATTCAACAGGCGTCACGGCGTCCAAGCCATGAAAGCGCGCCACACCTCGACACCCCACAGACTACAACTAACCCCCCGCTAATTATAACCTTGATGACTCAGTGACTAACTTGTAACACGGATAAAAACCGCAGGGACGCAGGGGCCGGGCCCCTGCCAAAATCGAAGCGGCGCGGTGCGGCGGCGGGGCGGCCGCTCATTTGAGGCTGTAGCGGTGGACGGCGGCGGGGGAGCCCGGGGCGGGGGAGCGCGGGGGGGCGGGCTCGAGGGGCGTGTCCTTGGGGGAGGGGGCGTCGGGCCCCGGCGAGGCGGCCGCCGCGAGCTGCGGGGAGCCGAGGGAGACGGGCTCGGGGTCGGGCGTCCCCGGCCCTGACTCGCTCTTCGCGGGCGAGCGCATGAAGGAGGAGAAGAGGCTCCGCAGCGACGCCCCGATGCTCCCGGCATCGGGGAAGAGCAGCTGCGCGGGCGCGACGCCCGGCTCAGCGCAGCTACGCCCCCTCCCCCGCCCCGCGCCCCCCCGGGCACCTTCTTGGCGTACTTGGCCCAGATCTTGACGACGGAGACGTCGACGTTGAGGGAGTGGAAGAGGCCGCGCATGATCTGGTTGGCACGCAGCACCATGAAGAGCTCCGGGGGAAAGTGCTTCACCGGGTTCCGCTTCGACGCGTTGTTCGGCGAGAAGGGCGACACGTCCTGCCCCGCCGCCCTCACCACGGCTCGGGCCGGCGGAGCGGGGCGGGGGCCGGGGCGGGCGCACGTCCCAGGGCATGGGCGCCGTGTCGAACATCGTGCGGGCGATGATCGGCACGAGGAAGGGCATGTCTGCGGCGGGAGGAGCCGGTCGCAGGCGGCCGGCGAGGAGCAGGCGGCGTGGCGGGGGGCACCGTCGTAGGCGGTCTCGATGCCGAGGGCGTGGAACGTCGTCACGATCTCCCCCGCGTCCTGCGCCCCGCCGCGCCTCAGCGGGGAGAGGTGGGGGGAGGGGAGGGGCGACGGGCGTTGTTGGCGAGGGCGAGGACGTGGCGGGCGAAGGCCTGGCGCAGGGGCAGGGCGAGCTCCTTGCACTGGCCGAAGTCGAGGAGGCCGAGGCGGCCGTCGTGGAGGATGAGGAGGTTTCCCGGGTGCGGGTCGGCGTGAAAGACGCCGTCGATGAAGAGCTGGTGCCCCAGCAGCGCGCACAGCGCCTCCATGTGCTTCCCCACCGCCCCGGGCGCCATGTGCGGCGCCGCCTGCCCCCGCCCCCTCGGCCGGGGCGCGGCGGGGCGGCGGGGGCGCGGGGGGCGGGGCGGGCGGACGTCGAGGATGCGGGTGCCGTCGAGGAAGGACATCACCAGGCAGCGCTTCGCCGCCGCCACCGGCCGCGGCAGCACGATCCCTGACCCCCGCCCTCAGCCCCCCACGCCGCCCGGGGAGGGGGCGGCGCGCAGCGGAGGCACCCGGCAGGTGGTTCTGCGGGGGGCGCGGCGCGGGCGTGAGGCGGGGAAGCGAGGGAGGGGGCGGGCCGGGTGGGCGGGCGTGCGCACCGCGAGGCTCTCGCGCATGCGGGACATCATCTCGGCCTCCCTGCGCCGGCGCGAGTGAGCGGGCGGGGGCGGCAGCGGGCGGGGGCAGGGGCGGGCCGCTGGAAGTCGAACTCGAGGGGCAGCTGCTCCTTGAGCTCCCGCACCGCGGAGACGAGGTCGAAGCCCTGGGCCGCCGCCGGGGGTGAGGGGCCGGCGCGGCGGCGCGGGGCGGGGCCGGCGGGCCGCGCACGAGGTCCTCGCGCTGGATGAGCCGCCCCAGCAGCTCCAGATTCCCCAGGTCTGCGGGGGCGGCGGTGAGGGGGCGGTGCGGGGCGGGCGGGGCGGGCGGGGGCGGGCCGAGGGCCATGATCTCCTCGGCGCCCTCGTGCTGGACCTTCACCGCCACGCGCTCCCCGTCCCGCGTCACCGCGCTGTGCACCTGCGCGATCGACGCTGCCGCCCGCCCCGCCCCGCCCTCGCCCGGGCCTCGCCGGCGGGGCGGGGCCGGCGGGGCGCACCGCTGCCGAGGGGCTCGGGGTCGAACGACTCGAAGAGCTCCTCGAGCGGCTTGCCGAGCTCGCGCTCGATGACGCGCCGGATGGTCGCCGGCTCCTGCGGGGGCACCTGGTCGTACAGCGTCCGCAGCTTCGTCGTGTACGCCGGCGGCAGCATGTCCGTGCGCGCCCCGAAGACCTGCGCCGCCTGCGCGCGCCTCGCCCCGGGGCGCCGCGCCGGCGGGGCGGGGGGCGGGGCGGGCGGGCCTTGATGAACATGCCGCGGGCGTCGACGCAGAGCTGGTAGAGCTCCTTCGAGCCGCGCTCGTGCGTCGCCTCCCACTCCGCGTTCGCCTTCTCCCCGTCCATCTCCCGCACCCGCCGCTGCGTCCCCTGCCCCCCCGCCCCTCGCCCCCGCCCCCTGCCCCGCCCGGCGCGCGCGCGCGCGCCTTGTACGCGAAGAAGACCGGGAGCGCCCGCTTCCAGAAGTCCGCCGTCCGCCAGAAGCGCTTCCCTGGGGCGGGGCGCCGTCGGGGGCGGCGCAGGGGGCGCGGGGTGCGGGGGCGGACCGATGGGCGTGCAGCCGAGCAGGTAGAAGGCGCCGATGACCAGCGCGCACGTCAGGCTCCAGCGCGCCCAGCCCTCCCCGAGCACCCCCAGCGCGGAGCTCAGCCATCCTTCGCGCTCCGCTTCCTGTGCCTCTCCCCCTCTGCCAGATCGCCGGCCCCAGCCGCGCCTCGACCTCCCCTCCCGTGGCGCGCGCCAGCCGATCTGCGTACGGGTCGATTGGTGCGACGCATCCCGATCGCATACGATCGCATCCCGTGCGACGTTCTCGGGCTCTTCGCGGATGCTAACGGCTCCAGCTAAAGCTACCGCGCTAGCCCACCGCGCGCGCGCTCGGACAGCGAACCTCCAGTAGCGTCTGGGGAGGGCAGGCTACGATCGGAACATCATCGGTGCACTGGAATGTGCAATTGAATCGCCTCGCTGGCGCTCGCGCGAGCCGCCCGCTCCTGGCTGTGCCCTGTTGTGCGGGCATCGACCGGATAACTCGTAGCTCGCACTAAGCAGCCTCGCTAGCTCGGGGCTTTCGCGCTGTGCAGCTCAAGCAGGACAAGCTCCGGATCAAGTTCGAGCGGCCACACGCCTTTCCGACGCCGTACCCCGCCGGGTAGATGGCTTAAGCTTCGATTTGATCTTTGCGATCGAATTTGATTACCTTATCCGCCAACGTTAACACCAAGATGCGGAATACATATTGCAAGTACAGATCTAGATAGATCGAGCATGCATACACTCAGGGAACGACTCAAGGCTCAACCGCAATTCAGCGGCTGTGTGATCAACTACACAAGTAAGCGGGAAGCAAAAACCTACAAACCTAGCTCCGATTGAATGTCGGGAAGCTTATGCATATAAAGTGATATCGAAGCCTACTGGACTTCGCACTGACTGGCGGCGCCTGTGCTGTACAAGAGGTGGACGCGAGGTCCTTTAAAAAGAGCGAAGTTCCTTGAAAAAGAGGATCGAGACGAATTCAAAAAAGACGAGTCATGGCCTAAATCTCATACGGGGTCTCGCCGTGCTCAATGCTTGAGGGTCGAGGTCGCGGGGGGCGGGGCAGAAGGCGGCGGACGGCGGATGGCGACGGGGGCGTGCAGCTGTAGGCCGCCGCGCAGCTTCGCGGCGCTGTCGGCGTCGAGCGCCGGCGGCTGCGGTTCGCGTCAGCGGCGCTCCGAGGGGCCGGGCGGGGAAGGCGGGGGGCGCACGGAGAACATGGGGCCGGCCTCGCGGGCGAGGGAGAGGTCGGACCAGCGGCGGCCGGTGTCGAAGGGCGGCGTGGCGAGGCGCTCGTCCGAGGGGCCGTCGATGCCGAGCAGCTCGTCGTCGTCCTGAGGGGGCGGGCGGGTGAGGCGGGGGGGGGGGGGGGCGGTTGGGGCGCGCACGTGGCCGAGCGAGGCGAGGAACCCGTGCAGCCCGAAGGCCGTCGAGCCGAAGAGCCGCTGCGGCGTCACGCTCCGCCCCGAGCGCCCGCCCCGAGCCGGGCTGCACGGCGGGCGCGGCGCCGGGCTGCAGGGCCGGCGCATGAGGGGGCTGCTGGGCGGGGGGTACGCCGGGCTGCAGGGGCGGCGCGAGGGGCTGCAGTCGGAGGCGTGCCCGAAGAGAGGGGAGGGCGGGGTGGACTCGTGGCGGGATCGGCGCGCGGGGGAGCGCCCGGGGGTCGAGTGCGCCGAGGCGCAGAGCGAGGCGGACGAGGAGGGCGGCCGCGGCGGGAGGCCCCGCGCAGGCGAGGCCAGCGCCGGAGAGAAGGCGACGGGCGTGAAGCACCGCGCCGCGATCTCGCGGGCGGGGTCAGGCGATCGCGCCTGCGGTCATCCCGTCAGGAACTCCCAACCGGCACGCGCGGCGCGTCAACGGGACGCAGACTCACCCCCGACGCGCCCCGCGCGGCATTCTCTGCCCCGCGAAGCTTCTTGCATGAATTGAGGAGCCAGATCTCGGGCGCGTCTTGCTTGTTCGAGTCGGCGATCTCCAGGAGTGTGTGATCCCGAGTGCCGCAGATGACTCCTTCATCGCGCGATCGACGACGGCCACGACCTGGCACTTTGCACCAAGCCGACTTGCCCGTCCGGAATCCTCGGCCATCCTCGGTGATCAGGGCGGCGGGGCGGGGCTTGAAGCTGCTCGCCAAACCATGCATTGATCCTGCAATCGCTCACGAGCGTCAGCCAGCCCCAGGCGCGCGTCCATTTGGCCGCATCCTCAAGGCGACACGGGGAATTTTGGCGCGGCGTATAAGATCAAAATCCGATGCAAGAGAAGTTATACATCACATTTAAACAGACGGGGCGGGCCAACGCTGGAACGAACGCGCGCGGACGCGCTGATCCATTGCGGAGCTCTCGCACTCACCGGCAACCTGCATTGTTGGGAGCGAAGAAAGTCGCAAGATTGGATGGAGGATTCAAACCAGAACTGCCGGAACTCGTCGGGAAGCGCCACACGATGCACCAGCGGGGCAGTTACCTTGGTGCGCGGTGCTGATCTTCCTGGTCCTGGCCGCTGCGCTGGTCGCTTCTCCTGACCCTGGCCGCCGCGGCGCCTTCCTTTTTCTTCAAGGCTTGAACCTGGCGCCCACGCTCTTCGATCAGGGGGGATGAATTGAGGGGTACGAGCACAACGAATCGAACAGGCGCAAAGCGCGGCTTAACGTTTCAGTTTCGCTTGCCGGCGCCGCGCCCCTCCAGCTTCAAACGCATGTCGATATGGCATATTCCATGAATATCGAATTGCCGCCCCAATTTGCCGGGCCTGCACAATTGCAGGCTCCGGAGCCTCCGGAGGCCCGGGCCCGGCGGAGCTCGAGGGCCGCGGCGGTCCGGCGGAGAGGCTGCCAGGATCCCGGAGCCATCTAGAGTCGCAAATCGACCCGTATACGTATACGTACCGAACCGACTAGTACACGACGTATCCTTATAATTCCTGAATCATGATCCACATGCATGCTCACTGCTCAGTGCGCAAACTGCATGGAATTGGAATTCGCAAGACTGTCACAGTGTGATACGCATCGGATCTGGATGTGGGCGTCGTTGGGCGATCCGCAGGCCTCGCACGTGACTGCACGTGGCTGGGAGCCAAAGGAACCCCCACTGTCCCCCCGTGGTCCCCCACGGGCACGGGGCTCGCGGGGCAAGGCTGAAGGGGGATGCGACACGGGCTCCCCCGGATGTGTCCATCTAGATCTCCCCAGGCACTGGACGACACCGCAGGAACCCGGGAATGAATTGGTGCTTCCAAACGGGAGCAGGGGACCCGGGCGCTCAGACGCCGGGGTGCCTGTGGAGGAAGGGGAGGTTGGAGCCGTCCCTGGCGGCGGCAGCTCGCCCGGCCGCCGCCCCCTCCTTCTTCTCCACCCGCACGTACTTCGGCGGCGACTTGTCCCGCTGCGCGCCGCCCGCCCGCCGCCGTCAGGCGCGGTCACGCCCGCACACCCTACGCGCCACTCCTGAGGGGCGCCGGGCGGGCGGGCCGGGTGCGGGCGGGCCTGGGCGCACCTCGGGTAGTACAAGGACGTTGGGCTCCTCGGGAATAGCCGGCTGCGAGGGCTGCCTGCCGCCTCTTGTCGGCCGTGCGGAAAAGAGCGGCGCGGGGGGGGGGGGGGGGCGGGGGGTCGCCGCGCACTTGGCCTTCTTCTCTTTGATCTCCTCCATGATGCTCTTGATGGAGGCCGGCGAGTGCACGCTCCGCAGCTTCTGCGCTCGCCGCCCTCAGCCCCGGGAGGGCGGGAGGCTTCGAGAGAGGGGCGGCGCGGGCGCACGTGGGAGCTCTGCAGGATGCGCTCCGCCTCCTTTCGCTCCGCCAGCTTCCCCGCCGCCGCCTGCGCCCCGCCCCGCCCCGCCTCAGACCCGCCCCCGCCCCCCGCCCCGCCCCCGCACCGCGTCCCCTCGCCCGCCGTCGCCGGCGGCGGCGGCGCCGTCGCCGCTGCTGTCCGCACGCGCGAGGCCGACGCTGGACGAGGCAGGCGGGGTCAGGCAGCGCGCAGGCGACGCCTTGCGCGCACACGCGCTCGGGCCGGCGCACTGTGCGTGGGGCGGGCGTAGGCGGGTGCCTCGCCCTCCGAGGCGCCGCCCTCGCCGCCGCTGCTGCCCGAGGCGCCCTCGCCGCCGCTGGCGTCGTCTGCTGCTGCTGCTGCGGCGGCGGCGGCGAGGTGCTCGGCCTTGCGCTCCTCGGCGAGCTCCTTGACGCGCTGCCGGATCTGCTTGATCTTCTGCCGCACCTCCATGTCCTCCATGTCTGCCCCGCCGCTCAGCAGAGCGAGAGCAGCGCAGGAGGAGGCCGGGGAGTGGAGCGGACAGCGGTCGAAGTCGAGACCGGTGGCGAAGTTGATGAGGTCGTCCGCCTCGTCCTCCTCCTGGCGGGCCAGCTCGCCCTCGGTGAGCGCCCACGCCGGCCGCTCCTTCTTCTCCTTCTTCCCCTTCTTCTCCGCCTTCCTCGCCGGCACCGTCGGCGCCTCGGCCAGCACGTCGGCCACCACGTCCGCCGCCAGACTCCCCATCCCCAGCTGCTCCTGCGCCTGCCGCACAAGCTCCTCCGGGTCCAGCTCCGGCTCTGCGCCCCGCCGGCTCGCGCCCCGCCCCGCCAGCCAGCCCGCGCCGCGTCGCCCTGCCGCTGCCCACCTTTCCCCTTCACGATGCTCTTTCCCTTCCTGATCAGATCCCGCATCTGCTTCTGGTACTCCGTGAACTGCGCCGGCGTCAGGATGAGGAAGGCCACGCGGACGGGTCGCGCCGACCTTCTTCCTCTTCTCCTCCGCCTCATTCTGCATCAGCTCCTCCTCCACAGCTAACCTCCTTTTGTATTCCCGCAACTCCCGAAGCCACTTCTTGTGCCTCGTCAGAGCGTCCACCGAACCTGCAGGTCCTCAGTGGCCGCATAGGGCTGCAACCGAGTCGCACGCACCGCTAGTCTTCTTCTTCGGTTCTTCTAAGTGTGGGTTCTCCTTCTTTACGGGATTCCAGCCTATGGGCTCGTGCGGCGTGACCCGGCTCACGAAAGCCGTCGGCCCTCCTTCCCTTCCGGACCTGCGAGCGCAGCGCGTTGAGTCTATGAATGGCGCCATAGGCAAGACTACGGCGCACCGTCCGTACGCGCCGCCATCGCCGCTGGGCCTGTCGCACAACATGACCCCCTGCGCCAGGTTTAGCTGCAGGGGCCAGCGCGGTCGGGCGAGGCGGCGATGTTTGCCTTGTAGTTCGAGATAGGTGGCGCATCATCTCCCATGGCTACGAGTGACTGTCGCGTGCTTGTTCTTGCTCTGGGCGCCGATCAGAATCTCTCTCTTCAAAACAGTTAGCCTCTGTCGCAGCTCACCAAGAAACTCGGCTGCGGTGGGAAACGCTGCTATCCGAGCTCGAGGAAGCCAAAACTGTGGCAACAGTTGATGAGGGTACCCCCCGTTTGGCCGTCTGAGTAGCCCGTCTCAGCCCGTCTGAAGCGCTGCTTTCCGCCGATGGCGGTGCGTTCGGAACGATAGGTTGCTATAGCGCATCGATTCGACCACGCGACGTCTCACGGCCTGGTTTTCACAGGACGGCGACGGATGGCAGGACATAAACGCGTCCGATGGGTCCGGCGGTGCGCCGCGATGACGCTCTAGCGCAGACGCGCCCCCGCCAACGCGCCACACAGATCTGGCCGCCGCCTTGGCGACCTCGCAGAAGGAATGCACAGAGGCGAAGGCTCAGCTAGAGCGCTTCAAAGTTGTGGCCAAGAACAAGTTCAAGACGCTCGAAACCCAAATCGCGGACTTGACGAAGGAGTTGGAGGCGGCTCGAGTGGTGGCAACCCAGGGCGCGGCTGGTTCGGGCGGAGACAGCGCAAGCAGCGCGTTGACGGCGGAACTTGAAGCGGTGAAGAATGAGGCGGCGGGCCTGCGGGAGGAGCGGGACGCTCTCAAGGCTGAAGTCGACAAGTCGGCACACATCGTCCAGGCGCTCACAGCGAAGCTCGAGGCGGCGGCATCAGAGATTGCAGCAGCGCAGAAGACCATCGAAGATCGTACGGCGGCCCTGTCGGAGGCGCAGAAGCGGGGAGAGGAGCTCGAGGCGGCCGCGAAGAGCGCGGAGGCAGTGCAGGGGACGCTGCGCGAGGCGGCCGAGCGGGCGGCGGAGCTGCTCCGGCTGCGGGAAGCGGCCGAAGCAAAGGCGGCTTCGTTGGAGGAGGAGCTCACCGCAGCCAAGGCCGAGCGGGTGCGCGCGGGGCGCCCCCGCCGCCTCCGCCCCCCTCCTTGAGCACCCCCGCAGGCCCAGGCGCTGGAGGCGGCGCTCGCAGAGGCCAAGTCGCACGCCGAGGAGGCGATTGCGAAGGTGCGCGGGGGCCCGCCTTCTGCCGCCGCGACCGGCGCCCGACTCGCGGCGGCAGGCCCACGCCTTCGAGGAGCAGCTCCGCGCCGCGCAGCAGGCCGACGCCGACGCCCAGACTGCCAGCGCCGCGCTCCAGGCGACCGTGTGTCCGTTGCCCGCACTGCCGCCGGCCGTGGCTAACCCGCCGGCGGTGCAGATCGCCAAGCTCGAGAGCGAGCTGGAGGCGGCGCGCGCCCAGAGCAAGGCCAGCGCATCGGCCGCAGAAGCGGCGGCGGCGGAGGCGTCGAAGCGAGCGTCGAGCCTGGAAGAGCAGCTCGCGGCGGCGACCAAGGCGCGGGAGGAGGCGGAGGCGCGCGTGGCAGCGGCGGCGGGCGCCGGCGAGGCGGCCGAGCAGCTGCAGGAGCGCGTGAGCGCGCTGGAGGGCGAGCTCGCGGCGGCGACCAAGGCGCGGGAGGAGGCGGAGGCGCGCGTGGCAGCGGCGGCGGGCGCCGGCGAGGCGGCCGAGCAGCTGCAGGAGCGCGTGAGCGCACTGGAGGGCGAGCTCGCGGCGGCGACCAAGGCGCGGGAGGAGGCGGAGGCGCGCGTGGCAGCGGCGGCGGGCGCCGGCGAGGCGGCCGAGCAGCTGCAGGAGCGCGTGAGCGCACTGGAGGGCGAGCTCGCGGCGGCGACCAAGGCGCGGGAGGAGGCGGAGGCGCGCGTGGCAGCGGCGGCGGGCGCCGGCGAGGCGGCCGAGCAGCTGCAGGAGCGCGTGAGCGCGCTGGAGGGCGAGCTCGCGGCGGCGACCAAGGCGCGGGAGGAGGCGGAGGCGCGCGTGGCAGCGGCGGCGGGCGCCGGCGAGGCGGCCGAGCAGCTGCAGGAGCGCGTGAGCGCACTGGAGGGCGAGCTCGCGGCGGCGACCAAGGCGCGGGAGGAGGCGGAGGCGCGCGTGGCAGCGGCGGCGGGCGCCGGCGAGGCGGCCGAGCAGCTGCAGGAGCGCGTGAGCGCACTGGAGGGCGAGCTCGCGGCGGCGACCAAGGCGCGGGAGGAGGCGGAGGCGCGCGTGGCAGCGGCGGCGGGCGCCGGCGAGGTGGCCGAGCAGCTGCAGGAGCGCGTGAGCGCGCTGGAGGCCGAGCTCGCGGCGGCGACCAAGGCGCGGGAGGAGGCGGAGGCGCGCGTGGCAGCGGCGGCGGGCGCCGGCGAGGCGGCCGAGCAGCTGCAGGAGCGCGTGAGCGCACTGGAGGGCGAGCTCGCGGCGGCGACCAAGGCGCGGGAGGAGGCGGAGGCGCGCGTGGCAGCGGCGGCGGGCGCCGGCGAGGCGGCCGAGCAGCTGCAGGAGCGCGTGAGCGCGCTGGAGGCCGAGCTCGCGGCGGCGACCAAGGCGCGGGAGGAGGCGGAGGCGCGCGTGGCAGCGGCGGCGGGCGCCGGCGAGGCGGCCGAGCAGCTGCAGGAGCGCGTGAGCGCACTGGAGGGCGAGCTCGCGGCGGCGACCAAGGCGCGGGAGGAGGCGGAGGCGCGCGTGGCAGCGGCGGCGGGCGCCGGCGAGGCGGCCGAGCAGCTGCAGGAGCGCGTGAGCGCGCTGGAGGCCGAGCTCGCGGCGGCGACCAAGGCGCGGGAGGAGGCGGAGGCGCGCGTGGCAGCGGCGGCGGGCGCCGGCGAGGCGGCCGAGCAGCTGCAGGAGCGCGTGAGCGCACTGGAGGGCGAGCTCGCGGCGGCGACCAAGGCGCGGGAGGAGGCGGAGGCGCGCGTGGCAGCGGCGGCGGGCGCCGGCGAGGCGGCCGAGCAGCTGCAGGAGCGCGTGAGCGCGCTGGAGGGCGAGCTCGCGGCGGCGACCAAGGCGCGGGAGGAGGCGGAGGCGCGCGTGGCAGCGGCGGCGGGCGCCGGCGAGGCGGCCGAGCAGCTGCAGGAGCGCGTGAACGCGCTGGAGGGCGAGCTCGCGGCGGCGACCAAGGCGCGGGAGGAGGCGGAGGCGCGCGTGGCAGCGGCGGCGGGCGCCGGCGAGGTGGCCGAGCAGCTGCAGGAGCGCGTGAGCGCGCTGGAGGGCGAGCTCGCGGCGGCGACCAAGGCGCGGGAGGAGGCGGAGGCGCGCGTGGCAGCGGCGGCGGGCGCCGGCGAGGTGG
The DNA here is from genome assembly GCA_004431415.1 of Cyanophora paradoxa. NCBI lineage: Eukaryota > Glaucocystophyceae > Cyanophorales > Cyanophoraceae > Cyanophora > Cyanophora paradoxa. The sequence goes on along the minus strand of QPMI01000189.1, from coordinate 108,758 downwards.
CCGAGCAGCTGCAGGAGCGCGTGAGCGCGCTGGAGGGCGAGCTCGCGGCGGCGACCAAGGCGCGGGAGGAGGCGGAGGCGGCCGCTGTGCGTGCGCAAGAGGAGGCGGCGGCAGGGGCGCGGGCGATGAACGCGGAGTACGAGGGCCAAGTCGCCGGTCTGGAGGCCGAGGTGGCGCGGCTGCGGGGCGAACTAGGGGAGGGGGCGGCCGAGGCGACGCGCCTGCGGGCCGCCCTCGCGGAGGCCGTCGAGGCGCGCGAGGCTGCCGGCTCGGGCGGCGGCGAGCGCGCTGCGGAGCTGGAGGCGGCGGCGGCGGCGGCGCAGAAGGAGAGCGGGGAGGCGCGGGCGCAGCTCGAGAAGCTGAAGCTCCTCTCCAAAAAGAAGTTCGCGGGTCTGGAGGCGCAGATTGCCGAGCTGACGCGGGAGCGGGACGAGGCGCGCGCGGCGGCGGCGGCGGGCGCGGGGCGGAGGCGGGGAGGGGGTGCGGGCGGGGCAGCTGGAGTCGGAGGTGGCGTCGCTGCAGGCGGCGTGCCAGCAGCTCGAGGGCCGCGCCGACGCCGCCGAGGCCGACCTCGAGGCCGCCCACGCCGACGCGGCCCGCGCCCGCGCCGACCTCGCCGCCGCCGCGACGAGCTCGCCGCCCTGCGCGCCGACGCGGCCGCCGGGAAGCACGCGCGCGGCGCCCAGGGCCCCGCCGCCCAGGCGCGCGTCCAGGAGATGGAGGAGAGCCTCGCCATGGTGCCCCCTCGCTTCCCTTCCGCTGCCTCCCGAGAGGGCGGCGGGGCGCGACGCGGCGCGCAGGTGAGCAAGGCGTGGGAGGAGGCGGAGGCGAAGGCGGCGGCGGCGCAGCAGCAGCTCGAGGCGGCCAAGCGCGAGGCGGAGGCGGCGCGGAAGCGCTCCGCAGCGACGGCGGAGGCGGGGGCCGCCTCAGCGGCGGCTGAGCTCGAGTGCGCTCCCGTCCCTCCCGCGCGAGTGCCCCCGGGCGGAGGGGCCTGACAGGGCGCCAGGGCTCTGCGGCACGAGGCGCAGGAGCTGACGGGGCGCCTCGAGGAGGAGCGGCGGGCCAAGGCGGCGGCCGCCGCGGCGCACGAGCGGGCCCTCGCGGCTCTGCGAAGCGAGCTGGAGGCAGCGCGGGCGGCGGCGCCCCGCTCGGTGGACCGGGCATGCCGGCGCTGACGGAGGAGGGCGAGGCGGGCGGGAGGCGGCGGCGGCGCGGGTGCGGGAGCTGGAGGGGAGCTGGCGGGGGCGTCGGAGCGGCTGGCGGAGCAGATGGGGCGGGTGGCGGAGCTGGAGGGCGAGGTGACGGGCCTGCAGAAGGCGGCGGGGAGAAGCAGGCGACGCTCGACAAGTTCAAGAAGTTCTCGCAGGTCAAGATGACGGAGCTCACCGCCCGCGCCACCGCCGCCGAGAAGGCCGCCGCCGACTCCGCCGCCGCCCTCGCCGCCGCCGAGGCCGCCCGGGCCGCCGCCGAGGCCGCCCTCGCCGAGGCCAAGGTGCGGCGGGGGGCGTGTCGGGTGTTCCTTGCCGGGGGGGCTGAGGGGCGGGCGGGGAGGCGCGGGGGCGGGAGGGGGAGGTGGCGCTGGCGGAGGCGGAGGCGCGGGTGGAGGCGGAGCGGATCGCGGCGGCGCGGGAGCGGGAGGAGGCGGGGCAGCGGATGCAGGACCGCGTGCGGGAGCTCGAGCTGGCCGCCTACGTCTCGGAGGGGGCCCTCGCGCAGGCCCGCCGCGACGCGCAGGTGGCCGACGAGGAGCTGCGGCGCTACAAGGCCAAGGCGCAGCTGGCGCTGAGCCAGAAGGAGCAGCAGCTCTCCACCGCCCTCCGCTCCCTCCAGGACGAGCTCGACGCCGCCCAGGCCCAGGTCCGCCCGCCCGCAGGGTGGGTCGGAGCGCGGGACACGCAGCGAGGCGGGGCCGGGGTGGTGTCGCCCTCGTCGGCCCCGCTGCGCGCCGACGCGGGTGGCGGGCAGGTGCGGCAGCTGTCGCGCGTGAAGGAGGAGTACGAGGGCGGGGTGGGCCTGGAGGTCGAGCGGCTGCGGCGGGCGGTGCGGGAGCACGAGGAGCGGGAGGAGCGCCGCAAGGGCGAGGAGCGGCGCGCGCACGAGGAGACGCAGGCCCGCCTCGCCGCCCTCGAGCGCGCCCGCGAGGCCGCCCTCCGCGCCAAGGCCGACGGTCCCCCCCGCCCCTCCCCCCTCTTCCCTCCGCCCGCCCCGCGAGCCGGCCGCCGCAGCGGAGGTCGAGCTCGAGGCGGCGCGGCGCGAGGCGGCGGCGGCGCGGGAGCAGGTGGAGGCGGAGGCGGGGCGGCGGGAGGCGGCGGTGGCGGAGCTGGAGGAGCGGATGGCGGAGCTGCAGCGGGCGAACAAGCAGCTGACCGTGGAGAGCGCGCGGCAGCAGGCGCGGCTCCTCGCGGCGGAGCGGCAGCTCGGGGCGGCCACCGTGCAGGTCGCCCACGCGCACGCCGCCGCCGCCGCCGCCGCCGCCTCGCCCGTCCCGGCGCCGAGCGCGAGGCCGTCGGGCGCTCCGCGAGCTTCGCCGGTGCGGGGCGCCTCTGGGCCCGCCCCTGGGCGCCGCGTGAGGGGCGGCAGGGTCGGAGGGGCGGGGCAGGGCGGCGTGATGGGGAGGGACGCGGAGATCCTGGAGGGGATCCTCGCCCGCGCCAGCGCCCGCCCGCCGGCGGGACGCCCTCCGCGAGAGCGCCGACGTCCTCCGCGCCGCCCAGGCCCGCCCGCCGCCCGCGAGCCTGGGGCGGGGCGGGGCTGAGGGCGGGGGCAGGAGGTCGAGCGGCTGCAGGGGGCGCTGGCGGCGGCGGAGGCTGCGCTGCGGGAGCGGGAGGAGACGATCCGGGAGAAGGAGGCCCTCGAGGCGCTCCTCTTCGAGCAGCAGAAGATGCTCAAGGACGAGGCCCGCCCCCGCCCCCCGGCCCCGCCCCAGCGCCCTCGCCCCCGCCGCAGAGCCAGTCCTCGCCTCACACCGGCGCGCAGGTGCGGAGCCTGACGGTGGAGCGCTCCCGCGTGGACCTCACCTACCTCAAGAACATCATCCTGAAGGCCCGCCCCCGCCCCCGGCGCCCCGCCCGCCGGGGCCGGCTGACGTGGGGCCGGGGGCGGCAGTACATGGAGACGGGGGAGCACGAGGCGCTGCTGCCGGCGATCGCCACGGTGCTCGCCTTCTCGCCCGAGGAGCTCGCCCGCGTCCGCCGCCCCGCCTCCCGCCTCGGCGGCCTCTTCTCCGCCTTCACCGGCTAGCCCGCACCCCTCCCACCCCCCTTCCCCCGCCCCCAGTGCTCTTCCTTTTTCCGTGTATTGTTCGTATTCGCAGCTGTGGCGCGCGGGCAGTTTGCGCGGGGCTAGCCGTGGGTGGACTGGGGGGCGGGGGCGGGGTCGGCGGGGGGCGGGGGCGGGGCGTCGGCGAGGAGGTGCTCGAGGAAGGCGTGGCGGGCGGTGCGGGAGCGGAGGGCGGCCCACTCGCGGTACTCGACGGTGAGGACGCGCCAGCCGAGGGCGGCGAGGAGGCGCCGCTTGAGCTCCGTCGCCCCGTTCACCCGCCCGCTCGTGAGGTAGTGGGCCGGCCTGCGGGGCGCGGGGTGAGGCGGGGGGCGGGGGGGGCCGGGGGGTCTGGGGGCGGGCGGACCCGTCGACCTCGAGGGCGGTGCGGTGGCCGGGGAAGACGAGGTCGAGGAAGTAGCCCTCGAGGAAGAACTCGTGCACCGCCCCCGCCCGCACCCCCTCCACCTCCGCCGCGATCGCCACGTGCAGCTCCGAGGAGGCCGGCGGGGTGAGGGCCATCGCCGCGTGCTGCTCGTCGATGCGGGCGCAGACCTCCGGGGGGAGGAGGGGCAGCAGCTCGGGGGCCTGCAGCCGCAGCGCCAGCCGCACGATGCCGAGCTGCACGCAGTCCTCCTTGACGAGCTCCTCGGGCCGCAGCGCCGCGCGCTGCTCGCGCAGGAAGCGCTCGAGGAGGTCGGTGCGGGCGAGCATGGTGAGGGCGAAGCAGCAGTTGGCGAAGCCCTGGGTGGTGATGTCGGGGCGGGCGAGGGCGGCCTCGACGAGGGCCTCCACGAAGCCGGCCTCCGTCCCGTGCTGCACGTTGGCCACCGCGAGGAGGATGTTCGACAGGCCCTGCCCCGTCATCTCCCCCGCCGACGCCCGCGCCGCCGCGGTGATCGCGTCGAAGGCCCCCGGCTCGTCGTAGCCGAGCGAGGCGAGGGCCCAGGCCGTGTTGGAGAGCTCCTGCGGGTTGAACTCGGCGATGCGGGCGGCGGCCTCCTCGGCGAGGGCGCGCAGGAAGGGCCCGTCCATGAAGGAGACCGTCGCGCAGGCCCAGGCCAGGTTCGAGAGGCCCTGCGAGGTGAACTGCGGGAGCATGCCCCCGGCGGCCGCCGCCAGCGCCCGGAACATCTCCCGGTCCGCCACCTTGAGCGTCCCGAAGGACCACGCTGCGCCCCGCGGCCCCGGTGAGGCGGGGCGGGGGGGCGGGGGCGAGGAGGGCGGGGCGGGGCCGACCGAGGTTGGCGACGGCCTGCGGGGAGCAGAGGGGGAGGCGGGGGAGGGCGACCTCCTTGACGCGGGCCATCATCGCCTCGTCCCGCACGCCCAGCTTCGCGAACGCCCACGCGATGTTCGCGATGTTCTGGCTCTGGATGCGCCCCGCCCCGGGGCCCTCCGGCGGCCCCGCCTCGGCGACGAGCAGGTCGTCCATGCGGGTGCAGAGCTCGGCGGCCGCCCGCCGCAGCAGCTCCTCGTCGCGGTGCTGCACGGCGGCGAAGGCCCAGAGCAGGTTGGAGAGGCCCTGCGAGGAGAAGTGCGGGAGGACGCTGGCCGCCGCCCCCGCCACCGCCGAGAAGAGCGCCGGGTCGTGCGCCTGCAGCTTCGCGAAGGCCCAGCTGCGCGCCGGCCGGGGCCGCGCTCAGGGCGGGCGGCCTCGGGAGGTGGGGGCTGGCGGGGGCGCGGGGCGGACGCGAGGTTGGAGAGGCCCTGGGTGGAGAAGTCGGGGAGGACCTCGAGGGCGCGCCGCGAGAGGGCCTCCAGCAGCGGCCCGTTGCGCTCCTGCAGCGTCGCCAGCGCCCACGCCACGTTGCAGATCTCCTGCGCGTTGAACGACCGGATCCGCTCCTCCGCCGCCCCCGCCAGCGCCTCCAGCATCTCCCCGTCCCGGATCCCGCTGCCCGCCCCGCCCCGCCCCCGTCGGCCCCGCGCGCGCGCGGCGACGAGGGCGAAAGGAGGGCGGACCAGCGGGCGAGGCCGTAGCAGAGGCTCGCCACCCCGCGGCTCGTCGCCGTGTCGAGCAGCTGCGCGGGGCCGGCTCGGGGGAGGGGGCGGGGCGGCGGGGGCGGCGGGGGGCGGGGCGGGCCTCGTGGAACTTGGGGCGGATGAGGGTCTCGAAGTGGGCGAGGACCCACTCGCGGGAGCAGGCGCCGGCCGTCACCGCGCGCCCCAGCTGGAAGACCGCCGTCGAGAGGTTCACGAAGTTGCTGCCCCGCCCCCGCCTCAGCGCCGGGGGCGGGGGGCGGGGCGGGGCGGGGCGGCGCTGGGCGTGCATCTCGTCGCGGTGGCGCTCGAGGAGGGCGACGACGCGGACGGGGTCCCCCGCCCGCCCCGCCGCCATGATCTCGCTGTTCACCGCCGCCAGCTTGAAGAACGGCGGCGCGCCCCGCGGCCTCCGCCGCGGCTGCACCACGACTGCCCCGCCCCGTCGGCACGCGCGGGCACCCCGCCCTGCCGGGCGGCGCGGAGCGGGGCGCACTGGGCTCGCTCTTCTTCCAGGTGTACGCGCCGCGCACGTCGGTCGGCTCGAGGCTCTCCCGCGGCTGCGGTCGCTGCGTCGCCGCGCGCCGCAGCGCCGGCCGCTCCTCCGCCTCGTAGTCCGCCGCTTCCACCGCAGCGTCGCGCGGCGGCGGCGTCGGAAGGTCGTCCGCCGACGCGCGCACCACCGCACGCCACTTGTGCCGCGCTCTCCTCGCGTGGACTGCGCCGGCATTCACGCAGAGGCAAAGGGCGCGCCGCGGGGAGGGGGGCGCGTACACGTGAGGGGCGTGCAGCTGGGCCGCAGCAGCCGTCGGCTCGGCCAGCTAAGCGGGCCGCGGCGCTGCGGCTCGAAGCGGTAGCTAGTAACCCGCTCGCACAGGGAGTCCGCAAGGACATCGCGGCTGTGCTGGTGGGCCTGCGGGTCCCAATCAAGTCGTGTGGCTGGATCTTTCACTGCCTGAAGAGACGTACCGGCAGGGCGCACGGCACGAACATCCTCTCCGATCGTCTAGACGATCGTCACGCCGGCGCTAGGAGCCCCGCACGTCGCCCAGGGGAGCGTCCCGTCGCCCAGGACGTGCGCGCTTGTGCGTGAGAGTCGGGCTGGCGGCTTCCTGCACAGCGTGCCCTTTCTGGCGCCCCGCTCGGCGTAGACCGAGCGGCTGGGCGAGCCCACAGGCGGCCGCCTCGGCGGGTCAAGCCCGGCGCTGGGTTTCCGGCGGATCCGACTAATGGTGTTTATCAACTTGTATTGAATCGACGCAGAGGACCGCAGTCGCACGCTTGTTGTTGACTTCAGGCTTCTGGGGGGTACGTAAGCGGAGTGGGTTCGGTAGCGATATCGGCGGGAAGTTCGAAGTCAGCCAGGTCCGCCGTCCCCCCCAAAGGCGAGCGGGCATCCAATGCGTACGGATAGTGATCTGATGGACATGCTCTCCCGCAGTGCATCAATGGAGTCGGCGTTCGCAGTCGGCGCCGTCCGCCCGGCTGTCCCGAACGGCGGCGTCGCAGCCGTTAACAGCCAGTCCCTGGTTTCTCCGGTAAGCGGTGCCTCGTCCGTTCCTTTTTGAAGGCGCCGACTCCCATCAATTACTGACTTGGGTGCTCCGCGTCTCGGCGCGCGCCTTTCGCGGCACGCAGCAGCAGGGATGCAAGGCTGAAGCACGGGCTCAGTTTTCGTATTCAAAGAAGGCGGCCAACTCCGCAAAGCTGCAGGCGACTCGTCGCGGGCAGTTCGTCGCTCGCTCAGCTGGCATCCCCGCTTTCGACCGCTTCCAGACTCGCAGCAAGAAGTCAGCAGCAACCGTCTCAACCCAGGCCGGCAGCCATGACTTCCTCAGCCTGGAGCCGTCAGCCGAGCCCGTCTCTGATGCGATGTCCATGCTCAGCGGCGACTCCCCGTTCGCGGAGAAGGTGAAGATCAAAGTTCTTGGCGTCGGCGGCGGCGGCAGCAACGCTGTCAACCGTATGATTGCTTGCGAGATTCAGGGCGTCGACTTCTGGGCTATCAACACCGATGCCCAGGCGCTTCTGTCGTCCGCGGCTAGCAACCGCCTTCAGATCGGCTCTAAGCTTACTCGTGGCCTCGGTGCGTTCGTCGGATGTGACGCCGCTGCGTCGCAATTCCCGACGGCGCATTCGCAGGCACCGGCGGCGACCCGACCCTCGGCGCCAAGTCTGCGGAGGAGTCACGCGAGGAGCTCAGCCAAGCTATTGAGGGCTCGGACCTCATCTTCATCACAGCTGGCATGGGCGGCGGCACGGGCAGCGGCGCTGCGCCGGTCATCGCGCGGTTGGCTCGCGAGATGGGCAAGCTCACCGTCGGCATCGTCACTGTTCCTTTCAGCTTCGAGGGCCGGAGGCGGCAACGGCAGGTGCCCAACTTTCTCTTCCCGTCTTCTCTCTTCGTCCTTTCTTTCTGGGTGCTGACTCCTCGTCAGGCGCTCGAGGCGATGGAGGAGCTGCGGACGCACGTCGACGCGGTCATTGTCATCTCGAACGACAAGCTCATGCGCACCGTGCAGGACAACACCCCCGTGCAGGTGCCGCTCCGCGCTCCTAGCGCGCAGGGCGCGTTTGCCGGCGCTGACGCGGCGGGCTCGCTCGCTCGGGGGCGCGCAGGAGGCTTTCTACGTTGCGGACGACGTGCTGCGGCAGGGCGTGCAGGGCATCTCGGACATCATCACGGTGCCGGGGCTCGTGAACGTCGACTTCGCGGACGTGCGGTCCATCCTGGAGAACTCGGGCCACGCGCTCCTCGGCGTCGGCACCAGCAGCGGCAAGTCGCGGGCGCAGGACGCCGCGGAGACGGCGATCTCGTCGCCCCTGCTCGAGTTCCCGCTCTCGCGCGCCTCGGGCATCGTCGTCAACGTCTCGGGCGGCTCGGACCTCACGCTGCACGAGGTGCAGCGCGCCGCTGAGAAGATCTACGAGATGGCGGACTCTGAGGTGCCCCCACGCGGCCCCACCCCCGCCCTCCGCCCCGCCCGGGCGGCGCCCGACGCGGCGGCGCGCAGGCAAACATCATCTTCGGCGCGGTGATCGACGAGTCGCTCAAGGGGAAGATGCGCGTGACCGTCGTGGCGGCCGGCTTCCAGCCGGACCGCGTGGGCGCCTCGGGGGGCAACTACAACGTGGGCATCGCGACGGGGCCCTCGCAGCCGATAGTCTCGCCCCAAGTGGGCCCCCCGCCGACCCCGGGCACCTCGACCCTCCCGAACAAGGGCCAGCAGGGCGGCCCCGGCAACATCCTCTTCCCCACCGTCAAGGTCCGCCCCTCGCCCCCCCCCCCTCCCCCCCTCGCCCCGGCCACGCTCACCCCCTTCAGCAGTGGTAAACCACCCTCCTCCCTTTTCTATCGGGCTTCCTTTTTTTGCTGGGCTAGGCTTCGTGTGTTTAGTAGCAGGCGGATTTCAGTCGCATGATTTTGAAGAAGGCACAGGAGCTTGTTTCGCTGCCCGTCGCCAGCCTGTGCTGCGCGCCTAGCTAGCGCTCTCTCGCGGCCAGCGCGTCCGCGTCCTGGCCTGTTGCAAACTGTACACCGCCAGAGTCGCGGCGCAGGGTGCGGAGCAGCAGCCGCAGCCGCAGCGGGAGCAGTAGCGGCGACGACAGCCAGGGCCGCCGCCGCCGCCGCGATCGCAGTCGTAGCCACGCTCGCGCCCGCAGCAGAGGCAGAATCCCGAGCCCGAGCCCAGGCCCGAGCTCCAGCCGGGGTCGCACCCGCAGCCACAGCCGGAGCCGGGACTCCGGGAGCGCTACGCAGAACTTGGACGATTGCAGTACCCCTCCACGCCCGCAGAACGGACAGCTGCAGGGCCCTGCTCGAGCCGGCTACGCCGACCACGCCGGAAAACAGCGCTACAGTGAGCCTCCCCGCGCACTGCGCCTTTCAACCCCGCTCACGCCCCGCACGGCCAGCCTCCCGCGAACGACCAGGAATGAACACGGTGCGCCGCACGAAAGCGCGCGTGCTGCGATAAAAACGAGCACGACCCCCGCTAGCGCACGTATGCTAGCGCTCGCCTCGCCCCGCTCTCGCGCGATCTGGCCCGACGCCATCCCGGCTGCTTTCGCATCTGCCCGCTCGATCGACCGCGGTCGCCTCTTGCTTTCGCCTTTGCCCGACTGACGTGCGCCCCCCCCCCGCCCCCGGCGCCAGATCGGCCCCGCCGTCTGGGGTGCCGCCGTCCTGGGGCCCCGCCTCGGGTTCATGAACGAGGGCAACGCGTGCTACGCCATCGCCGTGGTTCACTGCATCGCCGCCCTCCAGACCATCGTCGCCGCCATCCAGACCATCCAGACCAGACCATCCGTGGCGGGAACGGGCGAGCCTCCGGGCACGGCCCGCACCTTTGATCCTATGATCTTAAGCCCGTAGGGTAAGTAGACCTAGGTTTCGATCTCGAGCTTCGGTATTCGATTTCGATTTTCGACGTCGCTTGCCTATCTGTCTGAGCCCTTACGATTCGACCGGCGGCCCACTGCTAGCCAAACAGCTACTAGGGCTAGTCCAGATGTTGTCGGTCGTCTCTGAACTCGGAAATGCAAACTGTACACGTGCATCGCTATAGCAGGGGGCGGGGGCGGGGTCAGTCGGCGGGGACGGGGAGCTGGAGGCCGCCCCAGAGCTGGGCGGAGCGGCGGTGGAACTCGCGCTGGACGCTGGCGAAGGTGCGCAGCGCCGCCACCAGGTCCCGCGCCTGCGCCCGCTCCAGCCGCCCCAGCTCGCCCCGCAGCCGCCGGCAGTAGTCCCGGTACTGGCCCTCCGCCTGCAAAGCCCGCGCCTCCAGCTCCTTCGCCTTCTCCTCCGTCGCCGCGAGCCGCCGCCGGAACGCGTGCACGACGTGCATCTGCTCCGCCTCCTCCTGCGCGGGCCGGCCGGTGAGATGCAGCGCGGCGCAGGGGAGCGCCAGGGGGCGCGCGTCGTGGGCGACGGCGAGGGCGTGGTGCCGCTCCTTCTCCAGCAGCTGGTGCGCCTCGTGCATCTGCGCGCCCCTCGCCCCCCGCAAGAGGGGCGGGGGGGCGGCGCAGCGGGCGGCCGGCCTTGGCCTGGTAGGGGGCGACTGCGCGCAGGAAGCGCAGCTCCAGCAGCCGCCGGTACACTTCGGCGCCCTGCAGCCGCTCGGCGCGGGGGGGGGGGGGGGGGGGGGGCGGGCCGGGCCGGGGCGGGCCTTCGCGGAGGCTGCGGCGCGGGAGTAGACGGCGCAGAAGTCCTGTAGGGCGCCGCTGTCGCCGGCGGCCTGCAGCGGGGCGAGCCGCAGCAGCGCCGGCAGCGCGCGCGTCGCCGCGCGCGTCGCTGCGCCCCGAGTGAGGCGGCGCGGGGGGACGTGCGCGAGAGGAAGTGGGGCGGGCCCTCGACGACGCTCTCGTCGAAGGAGTCGCCGCGGAAGAGCAGCTCCACGCCCGCCAGCCCCTGCATCTGCCCCGCCCGCCTCGCACCGCCCCGCCCGCCCCGCCCGCCCCGGCGCACCTCGGTGCTGACGTCCTCGGCAGCGCGGGCGCCCTCGGCGGCGTCGCGGGCGGTGCGACGGCGGGCGGCCTCGAGGGCGGCGAGGGCGGCGCCAGCGCGCTCGAGGCGCTCCCACGCGGCGTCGAAGGAGCGGTCCGGGAGCGGGCGGTCGCGGAAGGGGAGGACCCGCACGGCGGCCTCCAGGTTGAGGAGCTCCGCCCGCAGCTCCGGCAGCTCCAGGTGGTGGTGCTTCACCTCTGCGCCCCGCCCCGCCCCGCTCACGCGCGCCCGCCCAGGTGCCTCGCGCCTGCCTGCGCGGCCTGGCGGCGCTGGCGCACCGCGAAGGCCGAGGAACTCCTCGAGGACGCTGCCGGGCGTGGGGCCAGTCCGATCAAGCGCGCGTGTGGCAGGTGCCGATAGGGCCGAACCTGCTGCAGCCGACGTCGGGATGCTCCACGAGCGCGTCCAGGAGGCACTGCAGCGCCCGCCTCCTGTTCTCCAGCACCGACGCCACCCCCGCCTCTTCGTCCGCTGCGCTCGGTCGTGGGCCTGGGAGGCTGCGCCGCAAATCCAGATTCGACGCGGGGCGCACGAATAACTTCATCGTCTTGTCTCCAGAAGGGGATCCCGGGCAGCGCCGAGCTCGCGTACACTAATAAACAGTAACGCGTACGCAACTCAAGACAGAGGCGATTCTCTTGAACGCGTACGGTGCTTCGCGTTCGCATTCGAGAGAATCGCTTCCGTCTTGCTCTGCGATCACACGCGCTTTTGAATCCGCCGTTCATTGAAGCACGCGTACGCGGCGACGCGATGATGCAGCAGGCGGCGACGCGCGATACCGGATGCGGGAGCAGGGCCCAGGGAAAGTGCGTGTAGATGACGTCAGCTAGCGTGGAGAAGCTGCGCGCGTGCGATGTCGTGAGCCTCGAAGCTCGAGCCAGGTGAGTGGCGGCGCTGTTTGAGCTCACTCCTTGAACTTGCGAACTACGGTCGCGGTGCGCCGCGCTTCTCGCTGTCCATTAAACTCCTGCTCGCCGCATCAGCGCCTCGGGTGGGAAGCGGGCGGCCGAAGCGAGGAGGCGCGCCGACCTGCGTGCGGATCTCGTACGCGTAACGCGTTCGTCCCACAGCTACTTCCACGCGCTTGACGGCAACGATTCGCGCGTGGAGACGCAGCATCGAGGCCAAGCGTTCTTCGATAACGATACCCCCCGAAATTCAAGCGCGATGGAAGAAGCGACCCCGGGGCGCCCGCTGAGCCCCCTCGCTGACCCCGAAGGAGACGCATCGATGCTTCCTCCCAGCTTCGGCCTCTCGCCGTTCACCTCAACTACTCCCATTCACGCGATGCATGCAAGCTTCAATGCGACGCCTTTCTCGTCCACGCCAATTGCCTTCGACACTCCCCTCAGCGGCGATATCCCAAGCGAGTTCGCTCCAGTGGACCCGGCCAGCAATCTCTTCGACGCAGCGGGCGTGTCGCCCGTGCCTTCTTCGGTGCCTCCAACGCTTTGGTCGGCGCCGCAGCCCCACGGGGGCCCATTCACGAGCGCTCCCCTGTTCAACCCGGCGAGCGCACAAGCCTCCCCGGCTCCTGCAGCCGCGGCGGGGCCTTCGCTCGCGCAGTCGAGCGTGCAACCCGTCCCCGCCGCGGTGGCATCTGCAGAGGCGAGCTTCCCATCCAGCTCGTTCGCGCGGCGGTCGCGCGTGTCGGGGGCGCAGCGGGAGGTGATGGTGAAGCGGGAGTGGGAGGAGATGGCGCCGGAGGAGCGGGCGGCGGCGCAGCAGCGGCTGGACGGGGAGCTGCACTTCCTCGCGCTGCACCACCTGACGGGCGTGTGCGAGGAGCGGCGGCTGCTGGGGACGCCCCTCCACGCCGCCGTCGTCGAGCTGGGGAGGCAGCTGCAGGCGCACGGGCTCCTCCCACAGCGCTTTGGCTGGCAGGGGGCCCGCCCGGGCCCCTCCCCGCCTGTCCGCTCCGCCAGCTACGCAGAGCTCGTGCGCTCCGCCGCCGTCCGCCGCCGCAGACGCCGCCGCGGGGCCTGACGCGGGGAGCAGCGGAGCGAGCACGCCGACGTGGAGCCTGCGCGTCTCTCGCGGCTGCTCATGCGGCTTGGGGAGCTGCACCGGCGCGAGGCGCCGCCCCCCGCACCGGTCCTCACCCTCCTCGGCGCCGGCGACTACTCCCTCCTGCCACGCCCCGCGCCCCGCCCTCTTCCCACGCCGCGTCCGCGGGCCGCTGCGGCGGCCGAGGACCTGCCGCCCTCCCTGCGGGAGGTGATCAAGGTCTGGCTCCGGCCCCCCGTCGAGCGCGAGGCTGGCATCGGGGTACCCTTCCAGCCCCCCGCCCCCGCCCCATCCCCCGGCCGCGACGGGGAGGCCCCGCACCCCTCCCCGGGGCCCTCCTCGCGCGCCCCCGCCAAGGCTTCCTCCGCCCCCGCCCACCCTCCGGCCCCCCGCCGGCCGAGGCGGCAGCGCCGCGCCGGCGGCCGCGCTTCGCCCGCGGCCTCCTGATGACGACGCGGGAACGGCGCTTCCTGCCCCCCAGCAACTGCGCGCCGGCCGCCCCTCGCCCCGCCGTCGCGCGCCCTGACGCCGCGCGCAGACCTGCAGCATTGGGCGTCGCAGCTGGGAATGCCCCGGGCGCAGCGCGCCGCGCCGCCCCCGCAGGTCTTCCGCGACTACCACCGCGTGCGCCCCCGCTCGCCACCGCCTCGCCCCCACGCCTCGGGCCTCGCCGACTGGGCGGGGCGGGCGGCAGCTGAAGACGCTGATCGGGCACAAGAACGCCGTCTACTGCTCACTCTTCGACCGTTCTGGACGGCGCATCATCACGGCCCGCCCCACGCCCACGCGCAGCTGTGCCGCCCGCCGCGGGGCGCTGAGGCGGGGGGCAGGGCTCGGACGACTACAACGTCAAGGTGTGGTCGGCGGACAGCGGCTGGCTCCTGCACTGCCTGCGCGGCCACGAGGTGCTGCGCGTCCTCTGCTGGCGGGCCGGGTCTGAGGCGGGGCGGGGGCGGGGGCAGGCGGAGATCACGGACCTGGCGGTGAGCGCGGACAACGAGCTGGTGGCGTCGGGCTCGAACGACATGTCGGTGCGCGTGTGGGCGCTCCACACGGGCGCCCCCGTCGCCGTCCTCCTCGGCCACCACGACATCATCTCCTCCGTCTCCTTCTGCCCCTCCACCGGTCCCCCCCGCCCGCCCCGCCCCCCGCCTCGCGCGCTGAGGGCCGGGGCGGGGCGCGGGCAGAGCCCGGCTACCGCTACCTCCTCTCGACCTCGACGGAGGGCTCCCTCCGCCTGTGGCCGGCGGACACGCTGCTCCCCTACTCGAACCCCCGCTCCTTCCAGTACCTCTGCGAGCCCCCGCCGCCCCGCTCCCCCGGCGCGGAGCCGCCGGGGCCCGTCCAGGTCCTCTGCAGCGCCTTTAGCCCCTCGGGGCGCATGCTCGCCGCCGGCTGCAGCGACGGCCAGGCCCGCATCTTCAAGATCGGCCCCACCGGCCCCCAGTTCCACAAGGCCTACGGCGACCACGAGGGGGAGATCCGCTCGATCGCGTTCAGCCGGGACGGGACGCGCATCCTCACCTCCTCGCCGGACGGGACGGGCCGCGTCTACAGCGCCCTCCACTTCGGCGAGCCGGCCGTCGTCCTCCACGTCCTCGGCGGCGGGGGCGGCGGGGAGCGGCAGGAGCGGCACGAGCGGCGGCGGCAGGAGCGGCGCATGGCCGTCCTCATGGCCATCTGGTCCCTCGACGACTCCCGCGTCTTCCTCTCCTGCGCCGAGCCCGTCCGCCCCGCTCCCCCCGCCCCGCCCCGCACCCCACGACGCCGGACCGCGTCCTAGGATCCCAGCCCCGCTGCCGCGAGCGCGTGCTGCACGCGTGCGGCCTCCGCCGTTGCTGAGGGGGCCCTCAGATGTACGACCCGGACGCGCTGGCGCCGGCGGAGATCCGCGTCTTCGACCCCGAGACGGGGCAGCAGCTGCTGCGGCTGGCGGGGCACGAGGGCCAGGTCTACACGATGGACGTGCACCCGTACGACCCGCGCCTGCTCCTCACCGCCGGCTACGACGGCCGCGCCGTGCTCTGGGACGCCACCACCGGGGAGCTGCTGCGGGCGAACCGGGACCACGTCTGGCCGCTCGTGGACGCGCACTTCTCGCGGGACGGCCTCACCTTTCTCGTCTCCGACCAGAAGGGCGCCATCTCCATCTACGGCACCGGCGCCGGCGACGAGTTCCAGCGGGCCCCCGTCGAGCAGTTCTTCTCCAACGACTTCGCGCAGCTCATCTACGACGGCAACCGCTGGGCCGTCGACCAGGCCTCCGGCGTGCGCGGGGCGGGGCGGGGTGGCGGGCGGGCGGGCGGGGCGGGGCGGGGCCTCACGGGGGCGCGCAGATGATGCCCCACATGCTCCCGCGGCGCGCCCTCGTCAACTTCGACGACGTCCCGTACCCCGCCGAGGTCCAGGCCCGCAACACCGGCCCCGGCAACGCCCTCGCCTGGTCCCCGACTCTTGCCCCCTCCTCCCAGCCACTGCCAGCGCGGCTGACGGCGCGCAGGGCGGAGTTCTCGACGTTCCGGGACCGCACGCTGGCGCTGGCGCAGCTGCAGGAGGACGCCGCGGCGGCTCTTGCCGCCGCCGCCTCGCGCCGGGCGCGTGGCGGGGAGGGCGGCGGCCCCTCGGCGGGGGCCGCGCGCCGCGCTCGGGCTTTCTGGACGACGTGTACGCACCCCGGCCCCGCCCCGCGCTGCGCCGCCACGCCGGCCCCTCCTCACGCGCCCCGCCCCAGCATGGACCAGGCCCTCCTTGAGGAGGAGGACGTGCGCGCCCGCGTCCGCCCGCCCGCCCGGGGCGAGCTGACGCGGGGCGGCAGACGCCGGTGGGGGTGCTGCGGGGGCGGGGCTCGGAGAGCGAGGAGAGCTACCAGACGAGCTCGAGCGACGACGACTTCGAGGGGGACGACGACTCGAGCGCCAGCGGCGGCGAGGCCGGCGAGCGCCGCCGCCGCCGCGACCGCAATCCGCCCTCCGCCCAGAAGCCCGCAAGCGCCGCCGCGAGCGCAGCGGGCGGGGGGGCCCGCGGGCGCGGCGGGCGGGCGAGGGCGAGGACGAAGAGGCGGCGGCGGCGCGGCGGCAGCTGCGGCAGCTGCGGCGGGAGCAGCTGCGGCGCCGCCTCGAGATCGAGGGCGGCGCGCGAGACCCGCCACGGCGCCTGCGCGGCTAGGGCTGGCTGACGCGGTGCGCAGAGCTCTCGGCGGGGGAGGTGGCGGCGCAGTACGACGCGCTCGACGCCGCCGAGGGCCGCCGCCGCCGCCGCGAGGCCCGCCGCCGCCTCGAGGAGCACGGCGGCGCCCCCGCCGTTCCAGGCGGGCCGCGGGCGGGGGCGGGCGCTGCGGCCGCGGCGGGAGGCGGAGGAGGCGGCGTCGAGCGAGGACGGCGTGCACACGCGGCGCCAGGAGCGCGAGCGCCCGTCCCGTCGCAAGGAGGCCCCCGCCCCGCAGCCGCCCCAGGCCCCCGCCATCGCGCCCTCTGAGGCCCACCCGTGCGCACCCGCCCGTGCCCCCCGCGGCCCGCCCCGCCGGCGAAGAAGGGCCCTCACTGGGGGAGCCCGCAGGTGGCCGGAGTGGCTGACGTTCGTGGAGCCGGTGGAGGGGATCTACGTGCCGCAGGCCGGCGACCGCGTCGTCTACGTGCTGCAGGCGCCTTCCGCCCCGCCCCGCGCCCCCGCCCGCTGCTCACCGAGGCCGCCCCTCCCGCCCCAGGCGCACCGCAAGGCCTTCAAGCACCTCCCGCCGGCGGCGGCGGCCCCCTGGGAGGTCCTCCCCGGGCAGCTCGGGCGGCCCCTGCGCGCCGTCGAGGACTGCGTCGTCGTCGGTGCGTGCCGCCCCGCGGCGCCCTCTCCGCCGGGCGCGCTCCCTCAAGCGGCGGGGCGCAGGGGTGGAGCACCTGGCACGGGAGCGGGAGTACACCGAGGTGGCCTTCCTGCGCGTCACCCTCCGCCTCCTCCGGCCCCGCCCCGCCGAGGCGGCCCCCGGGGCGGGGCCCGAGGCCGGCGGGGCGGACGTCGAGTTCGCGGTGGCGGCGACCTGCACGGAGCACGACTTCCTGGTCCCGCGCCCCCGCTTCCTCGCCGCCATGCGCCGCCCCTTCCGCGCCGGCGCCCACTTCAACATGTACTTCCGCCCGCCCCCCGAGATGGGCCTCGTGCGCGGCTCCGTCTACCACGGCCGCGTGCGCGTGGCGCGGGCGTACGAGGCGGAGCTGCCGGCGAGCCCGTACAACTGCCTGCGCGTGGACTGGGAGGCGCCCGAGGCGGACGACGAAGACGAGATGGTGAGCCCCTGGGAGGTCACCCTCGGGCGCGAGCGGCCCGGCATGTACGGCACCGACACGAGGGAGGAGACGCTGCCGACGCGCGAGGCCATAGCCTTTTACCGGGCGGCGGAGCGGGCGGCGAGGGAGGACCCCGTCCTCTTCGCCCCCTTCATGGGCCCCGTGGACTCGCGCGTCTACTACGACTACGCGACGGTGGTGGCGTGCCCCGTGGACGTGGGGACGATCCTGGAGCGGGTGAACTCGCCCTTCTACCGGCGGGTGGCGGCGCTCGCGGAGGACGTGGAGCGGGTGGCGGGGAACGCGGCGAAGTACAACCAGGCCGGCTCGCCCATCGCCCTCAACGCCCGCGCCGTCGCCGACCGCCTCCTCGCCCTCCTCGACGACGGCCCGCCCCCCCCCCGCCCCGCCCCCTCCCCCGGCCCCGCCCTGACCCTGACCGCCCCGCAGCCTTCGGCGGCCCCGGCGCGCGCGAGCTGCGGCTGCCGCGCTGGGCCGAGGAGGAGCTCCCGGGGCCCGACTTCGAGACGTGGAACCAGCCCGAGCCCGAGCCGCCCGCCCCGGCACCCGCCCCGGCCGCCGCTCCGCAGGCCGCCCCGTCGCTGGGGCGGGAGGAGGAGGGGCGGGGGCGGGGCTGGAGGAGGGCCCGGGGGGCGGCGGGGGCGTCCACCGGGTGCGGATCAGCGTGCGGCGGCGCGAGGTCGAGCAGCGCGAGGCGGAGGCGGCGGAGCGCGAGGCCCGCGAGGCCCGCGAGGCCCGCCGCGCCGCCCGCCCGCGCCGCGAGCCGCCCCCGGGGCCCCGCGGAGTGGGCCGAGGGCGGCGCCCCGCGCACGCGCTCCCTCTCGGGGGGCTCCGGCGCCCCCTCCCCCACCCTTTCCCCGCTCCCGCCGGGGCCCCACGCGGCGGGGCCGCCGGGCGCTGGCCCCGAGCTCCCCTCCCCGGGCCCCTCCCGCGTCCGCTTCGTGCAGCGCGAGGCGCCCCCGCCGCAGCCGGCGGGGGCCCTGGGAAGCGCCGGCGGGCCCCGAGGAGGCCGCCCCGGAGGCCGCCGCGCCGGCACCGCGCGACGAGGCCCCGCCGGCGCCGGCGCCGGCAACCGGCTCCGCATTCGCATGAAGCAAGAGGAAGAGGCGGCCCCGCCCTTCGAGCCTCCGCCGCCGGCAGTCGCCGGCAGCGGCAGCGGCGGCGGCGGGGCGGGAGGGGCAGCAACCGGGTGACGATCCGGCTCGCGCGCGGGGGGAGGCGCCTGAGGGCAGCACCCCGCACGCGCAGCCGCGCGCCCGCGAGCACGCCCCGCAACTCGCGCACCCCGCCAACTGGCCCACGCAGCCCGGCCTCGGCCCTCACCTCGGCCCCGGCCCCGGCCTTGGGCCCCGCCTCGGCCCCGGCCCCCGCCTCGGCCCGGCCCCGGCCTCGGGCCCGGCCTCGGGCCCGGCCCGGCCCCGGCCCCGCCTCGGCCCCGGCCCGGCATTGGGCCTGGTCCCGGCCCCGGCCTGGGGCCCTGGGGGCAGCCCCTGCAACATGGCCACCTCGCCTGGCCCGCGCCGCCGCCTCAGCCCGCCCCGTCGCTCCCGCAGCTCGCGGCGCCGGGCGGGCGGCCGCGGCGGGCGCCGGCGGCGCGGCACGCCGCGGAGTGGGACTACGCGGACCACGGCTCGTCTGAGGAGGAGGAGGAGGAGTGGGGGGCGGCGGGGCGCCGCGCTCGCAGCGGCCCGTGCGGGCGGCGCGGGCGCGGCGGGGTCCGTACGGGCAGCAGGGCGAGGGGACGCCGGCGCGGCCCCTGCGGGAGCGCCGCGGGCAGGTCAGCTACGCAGAGCAGGACGACGAGCTCTACTAGCCGCAGGCACCCCGCTTGCCCCCGCCTCCCCGGCAGGCCTGGCGCTGTCCCGGAATTCGAGAAGCCTTGGGGGTCAGAGCTCGTGGCCTTGAGGTGAAGCTGGCTCGACTCGGACTGCCGGCCCAGCGAGGGCCCGCTGGCCCGGGGAATGGGCTATCGCGATCGGTTTCCAGGGGAGAAGTGGCTCGTGCTTGGTCTACTGGGGGGACTCGAGAGCTCCAGATCTGGGAGGTCTCTGACTCACAGTAAGCGTGAGCATCTTGGACCGTCGGGCCTGAGCCTTGGAGGCCCCGAGGCGCGGCCTGCAGCACCCAGCCTGGCAGCCTGGGGCAGCCTGGCAGCCTGGGGCAGCCTGGCAGCTTCAAGCCTTGAAGATTTTCAAGCCTTGAAGCTTCGAACTTCGGAAGCAAGGCTTCACTGGTGCACTAGTTCGAACTTAAATCTCGCAAACGTCGGACCGTGCATTTCAGAGACGACCGACAACATCTGGACTAGCCCTAGCAGCTGTTTGGCTAGCAGTGGGCCGCCGGTCGAATCCATGGGCTCAATCAGATAGGCAAGTGACGTCGAAAATCGAAATCGAATACCGAAGCTCGAGATCGAAACCCTAGGTCTACTTACCCTACGGGCTTAAGATCATAGGATCAAAGGTGCGGGCCGTGCCCGAAGGCTCGCCCGTTCCCGCCACGGACTGGCCGCTAAGGAGGAGGAATACTGCCCGAGGGGGCCGAAACCCCCACGAGCCCCGGACCGGGAGACCGGTACCGGGCCTCCCCCGCCCCCGGAGGTGCGTAAGGTGGAGCCGCATCGCGTCGCGTCGGATCGAAGCTGGGGTACTGGGGCCATCGCAATCCGTGCGGATCGCCTGCGCGACGCCGCGCGCGCGAAATTAAATCAAAATTTTAAACGAAATCGAAATCGAAGGGATCCGGATCCGGAGCGCACTGGTGCCCAATGTGAGTGCTGCTCGCCGAAGAGCGCACAGAGGGATTGGGTGGCCTGCCAGATCGTGCTCGTTTGTATCGCAGCACGCGCGATTTCGTGCGGCGCACCGTGTTCATTCCTGGTCGTTCGCGGGAGGCTGGCCGTGCGGGGCGTGAGCGGGGTTGAAAGGCGCAGTGCGCGGGGAGGCTCACTGTAGCGCTGTTTTCCGGCGTGGTCGGCGTAGCCGGCTCGCGCAGGGCCCTGCAGCTGTCCGTTCTGCGGGCGTGAAGGGGTACTGCAATCGTGAATCGTCCAAACTTTCGTCCAACTTTCGTCCAACTTTCGTCCAACTTTCGTCCAACTTTCGTTCTTTTCGTCCGTGCAACGCGGCGAGCGGCAAGCTCTAAGCAGCGTAGTAAGCACTGCGGCAGGCTCTGTGCACTCGGGCCGCCCCTCGTGATCATGATCACTGATCGTCGGACGTCGAGCTCGAGCTCGTTTCCGAAGCCCGGCGGCCTTAAGCTTGCAATAGAGCTTCACGGTTCGAAAATTCAACGAAATTAAATTCCCTCCCGGAGCTCCAAGTTCTGAAAATCCTAGAAGAAGTCCTAACGCGAAGTTCTAGCTATGGCCTGTGTGTAGCTGACATGGGGCCCCTCTGGGAGGGCCGCGGCGGGGGCTCCGGGCGGGGCGGGGCGGGGTCAGGGCGGGGGGAGGCCGGGGAGGAGGAGGGCGGCGAGGTCGGCGGCGGCGAGGCGGCGCGCCGCCCGCACCGCGTCGAGCCGCGCGGCGAGCTCGGGGCCGCGCCCCGCAGCCCGCCCCGCACCGCCTCGGCCCCCTCCCGGCACAGCGAGGGAGAGACGAGCTGCAGGTGGGAGACGAGGGCGCGGGCCCCGCCGGGGAGGGCCTCGCCGATGAGGGCGCGCGCGAGGCGGGCGAGCTCGGCGTGCGCGGGGGCCCCCCCGGGGGCCTCGAGGATGGCGCCGAGGTCCTTGAGGCGGACCTGGCGCCCGCGCATCTCCTCCAGGAGCTGCCGCTGCAGCGCCTCGTGCTCCTCCGCCTCCCCGTCCCTCTGCGCGGCGCTGCAGCGGGCGGCGCGGGGCGGGGCGGGCCGCGGGGGCGGGGGCGCACGAGAAGGGCGAAGGCGAGGAGCGGGGCGAGGTCGGCGTGCACGGGCGCCCCCTCCGCCACGCACCGCCCCAGCAGCTGCGCCATCGAAATCAGCCCACGCAGGGTGGGGACCCCAGTGCGAGTCCCACTCTACACGACCTAGACCTAGTGCCCTAGTGCCGAGTTCGACGCTTGGAATCTATGAACCGGGGGCGGGGGGGGGGGGGGGGGGGGGGAGGGGGGGGGGGGGGGGGGAGGGGAGGGGAGGGGAATGGCGGACGGCGCCGAGGCCGCGGAGGAGGGTGCGGCGGCGGTCGCGGTCGAGGGCGCCGCTGCGGCTCGGCATGACACCGGCGAGCAGCCCCTGGGGCCCGCCTCCAGCAGCCCTGTCGCCTCCGCCACCGCCGCCTCCTGCGCCGCCCGCAGCGCCGCCCGCACCTCCGCCGCCGGCGACGCCGCCTCGGCGGCGCGCAGGCTCCAGGGGCGGCCAGCGGGGCGGGCCACGAGGCGGACGGGGCGAGGATCTCGGCGGACCCCGCAGCCTCGAGGGCCCCGAGGAGCGCGTGCACCGCCTCCGGCCCCGGCCCGCCGCCGCCCTCCGCAGGTCCGGCAGCTGCCCCCGGCGCCGTCGGCGGCGGCGGCGGCGGCGGCGCAAGCGGGGGCAGGGGCCGCACGGGGAAGAGGCTCCTGGCGGCGGGGTGGCCGGCGCGCAGCGCGGCGAGCTCGGCGCGCAGCTCCTCCGCCGGGTGGCGGCGGGGCGGGGGCGGGCGGGCGGGGCCGGCGCCCCCGGCAGGTCCCCGAACGACTCGAGCGCGTCCCGCATCAGCTGCGCCTCCCGTAGCTCCTCCCGCGCCCGCGCCGCCTCCTGCCCCGCCTCCTCCCTCATCCGCCCCGCCTCCTCCCTCACGCGCGCCGCCTCCTCGCGAGCGCGGGCGGCGAAGAGCGCCGCCTCCTCCCTCATCCGCCCCGCCTCCTCCCGCGCCGGGCCGCCGCCGCCCCGGCCTCCTCCTTCAGCCGCGCCGCCTCCCGGGCCGCCTCGCGCCGGGCCGCCTCGGCCTCGTCGCGGGCCGCCTCGGCGGCCCTCTTCTTCGCCTCGGCGCGCTCCCTCGCGGCCCTCGCCTCCTCCAGCTCGCCCCGCTCGGCGGCCGTCCGCTCCTGCGCCAGCGCGAGCCGCTCCGATTCCTCCGCAGCGCCGCACGCAGCCGCGCCACCTCCCCCGCAGCTTCTCCACCTCCCCGCGCACGGCCTCCTGGGCGGGGTCGGGGTCGGGGCGGGCTGGGGCGGGGCGGGGCGGGGCGGGGCGGGCGCACGCGCTCCCTCGCGAGGGCGTCGAGCTCGCGGCGGCGGCGTCGGAGTGCCCCGGCGGCGGGCTCCGCGACCCCGAGCGCCGCCGCTTCTCCCCGAGGCCTCGGCCCCGCCTGCGCGCCGTGCGGGGCCGCCCCTCTCGGGACCCGCGGCGGGGGCACGAGGAGGCCGGGGGCGGGCCGCAGGAGGAGCGGCGCCCGAGGGCGGCGTGCGGGATGCCGAGGGCCGGGCAGATCTCCGCCCGCGCGCTCACGGGGCCGCAGCCCTTCGCCTCGTGCAGCGTCCGCAGCACGCTCATCTGGCGCCCGGTCAGAGGGGCGGGGCGGGTGGGGCGGGGGCGCCTTCGAAGGCCCGGGGCACACGGCGCGCTGCCCCTCGAGGCTCTCGTCGCGCAGCCTGTCGCGCTCCATCGCGAGCCGCCCCGCGCTCGCCTCCGCCTCCGCCACCCGCCTCTGCCCGCCCTCGCCTCGGCCTCGGCCTCCGCCGCGCGCCTCTGCGCGGCCCTCGCCTCGGCCTCGAGGGCCTCGTGGAGGCCGCGGGCGGCGGTGAGCTGGCGGCGGAGGTCGTCGGCGTCGGCGCGGGCGGCGCGCAGGGCGGCGAGCAGCGCCTCCAGGCTCCGCTCCATCGCCCCCCGGAACTCCTTCGTCAGCGTCGCCCGGTTCACCTGCCACGCCGCCCCTTAGCCACGTCGCCCCTGCGCGCCGGCGGCCGGGCCGAGGGAGGCACGCGGGGGAGGCCGGGGCGGGGGTCGGCGGGGGCGGCGACGGGGGGGATGGGGACGCCCCGCCTGGCGAAGAACTCGAGCTCTTGGAGGAGCGGCGCCTCCCACTCCATCCGCTCCGTCCCCACGAGCTTCCGCAGCACGAACGCCGCCACCCGCGCGGGGATGTTGTGCGCCGGCGCCTCCCCCCGCACCGCGTCCGGCGCGCACGCCCGCAGCGCCCCCAGCAGCGCCTGCGCCTCCGCGAGGACATCCTCCGCCCCAGATCCCGGGGCCGGCGCGGGCGCCGCCAGGGCCGGCGGGGCGGCCGCTGCCTCGCCGCCGCTGCCGGAAGCGGCGTTGCCGGGGGGCGACGGCGTCTCGTCCCGCTCCCGCCGCGCCGCCTTCGCCCCGCGCCCGCCCTCCCCGGCCTTGCCCGCGTGAGGGCCCGGCGCGGGGTCCGGGGTAGGGGGCGCACCGAGGAGCTCGCGCCGGACTCGGGCGGGGCGGAGGAGGAGGAGGCGGCGGGGCCGGGCGGTTCGCCCCCGGGGCGAGGCGCTTGCGGGCACCGGCGAGGTCGGAGAGCTTGGCGGCCTGCAGCACGCCCGCCGCCGCCGCCTCCACCTCCTCGTCCCCTCCCCGCTCCTCCGCGCCGCCTCTACCGCCGCGTACAGCTCCCGGCTGTTCCCCGGCGCCCCGCCGGCCCCCTCTGCCCATCCCCCGCCTCAGCCGCCGCCCGCTGCCGCCGGCCCGAGGCGGGCCGGGGGGGCCGCACGGGAGAGGGCGCCGAGGGCGACGCGGAGGGCGGCGAGGAGGCGGACGAGGGCCGAGGGCTTGCGGCGCTCGGCGACGGGGTCGACGGCGGCGAGCAGCGCGGCGCGCACCTCCCGCCACTGCACCAGCCCGCCCGCCATCGTGCCCCCGAAGCCTGCCCCCGCGCTCACCCGCCGCCCTCGCCCCGCGCGCGCAGCGGCGGGCGGGAGGCGTCGCACGGGCGACGTATTCGCAGAGGGCGTCGGCGGCGGCGCGCTGGAGGGCGTGGACGGCGGCGCGCCGCAGGTCCGACCTCTCCTCGCCCTCCTCCGACTCCGCCTTCGCCGCCGCGCACAGCGCCTCCACGACCTCGTGCTCATCCAGCTCCCCCTGCGTCGTCTCTGCCGGCCCCGTCCACGCGCCCCTCGCGGTCAGCGCGCGGCGCGCGTGCACGGGGCGGAGGCGAGGCGGGGCGGGCGGCGGACGCAACGGGGCGACACAATGAGCGCCTGTGGATCGCAATCGCGTGTCAAATTGCAGGGCAGCGGGGTGAGAGGCGGCGGGATGCAGCGCACCTTGACGAAGCGGGCGGAGGCGCGGGCGAGCTCCGGCTCCGTTGCAGCCGGGCTCCGCAGCTGCTCGATGTGGTGCCGCCGCACCATCTCCAAATCCGGCTTCATAAGCAGGTCGTAGATTTGCTTCGCGGCAGTCATGGTCTGCGAAGTAGTGCCGATCGAGGCGGGCCCAGCTGCGCCCGGCACGGCTGCGTTTGGGACCGGGGCCGGCTGCGGCTGCGAGAGCCTCGCTATTAAGCTCAATAAAGCAGCCGGGTTGGTGTTGTGGGGCGCCGGCAATGCCGCGTGCGCCTGTTGCGCATTGAAGATCGTCGCAAGAGAAGGTGCACTCGGCGCCGCGACGGCCTGTGGCACGGCGGCGCCGGCTTGCTGAAGTATTCCCAAGAGGACACTGGCATCAGGCGGCGCGCTCGGCGCCGCTGCCTGCTGCTGCCGCTGCTGCTGCGCGAGCTGCGACATCAAGATCACTCTCGGGGACGCCGCTGAGGCTGAGCTGCGGGTCGAATTCGCGTTCGCCTCGAGGACAACTGCTGAGAGAACGGGCCACTGGCGCCTTCGGGCGCACCGCGAGGGCGAGCAGACGTTGGATTTAGGTCAAAGAAAGGGCCAGAGTGCGCTTGCTTACGCGACGGCGCGATGCAACGCCGCGTTTGACCGGACCTACTTCGCGCCACTGCGAGGACTCGATTTTGTTCACATTACTACCGCGCGCGCACTGCGCGAAACCGCTGCGTTGCCTGCGTCGAGCCCCAATGCTCGTGCAGCTTCTCTCTCGGCTAATTGCGTATCCCCCAGTGAAAGTGTCGCGCGGCAGCGAAATCCTTGCAGCGGCGGTCCGCGGTGCGCTTGGACACGCTCAAATCGGCTCAGAGCTTTGTCTTACGCACGCCGCGCAGGCGCAGCAGTCGTGGGCCAAAATGGCCGCCGACGCGTTCGATACGGCTCTGAACAACTTCTGTGATCGCCTCGAGGACATTGCGTAAGCCGGTGTACCGGCGTCGAGGGCGCCGCTTCATCTGACGGGTCCGTGCAGCTTCGGCGACAAGGACGCGACCTACGACGAGGTTGCGAAGGCGGTGAAGTCGGGAGCAAAGTCGGAGCTGTTCAGGAGGCTCTGCGCCCGCCTGTCCAACGAGATCCTGGCGCTGAACTCGCTCGACGTCCAGCCTGTACCGATCAACCCGCCGAGCCAGTTCGAGCGTTCCCTCGCAAACGTGCTGCCCAACCTCGGTGAGAATGGCCTGAGTCTCAAGCCTGAGCCCGGACGCGCCGCTGACTGGAGCGCGGGACAACCAGACTACGCCGGCGACGCGAACATGAACGGGGCGCCGCAGGCACGCATCAACCTCCTCGGTGCGGGCCCCGGCGGAACGATCGCTTCCCGCGTGCGCCGACCCCCGCCGCGCGGGGCGCAGACTTCCTGGCCAGCGAGGTGCAGGCGAGCCGCCTGCTGGCGGCGCAGTCCCTCTCGGCACCCACGCCGATGGAGGTCGAGCCGTCGCCCGTGCGCGCCGTGGACGTCCGGCGCCGGCCGCGCGGCGGGCCGATGAGAGCGGGGGCGGGGCGCAGGGCGAGGTGCTCGGGGCGAAGCTGCGGGCGGCGTGCGACGCGCTGGCGGTGGCGGTCGCGGAGGCCGGCCCCAGCGCCCCGCAGCTCGTGCTCGCGTGCAAGGCCAAGGTGCGGCCCGTGCCGGTGGGCGTGGCGCGGGCGGGGGGCCGACGGGGGGCGGGGGGAAGGTGGAGGGCCTCCTCCCCTCCCTGCCGCCCACGTACCTCGGCCCCCTCCTCGACCGCGCCGCCTTCTCCCCCAAGCAGCTCGTCCGCCCCGCCCCCGCCCCCCGCCCAGCACCCCGCCCCGACGGGGGGCGGGGCAGGGGGAGCTCGGGGCGATCGCGGGGGCGCTGCGGGAGGAGTACGGGATGCGGCGGGAGATGCTGCTGCAGCGGCTGGACGTGACGCTGGACTCGTTCCTGTGGTCGCCCCGCGTGCGGGACAAGGAGGCGGAGGTCCGGGACACCATCCAGCGCGCCAAGCGCCTCCTCGGTGACCCGCCCCGGGCCCCGCCGGCGCCGCGGGGGCGGGGGCTGGAGCGGGGCGCAGGGGAGGGGCGGGCGTTCGGGGAGGAGGAGGTCTTCGCCGCCACGGAGGCCATCGCCGCCATCCAGGCGCCCCGCCCCGCCCCATCCCCCCACCCCCCACCTCGCCGGCCCCCTCACCGCCCCGCAGCGCACCAGCGAGACCCCCGTCAAGTCCTCCATCATGCACGTCCTCATCGGCAAGGTCCGCCGAGGGGCGGGCGGGGCGGGCGGGGCGGCGCTGAGCACGGGGCAGGTCCCCGACCGCGGCGGGCGGGTGAACGAGCTACGGCCCTCGGCCCGTGACCTCATGCCCGACTGGAAGCAGCGCTCCGCCGGAGGCGGCGGCGGCGGTTTCGGCGGCGGCGGCCGGGGCGGCGGGGGCGGCGGCCGCCCGCAGTCGGCCCGCGGCGGTGGCGGCCGCGGGAGCGGCGGCGGCGGCGGCGGCGGCGGCGGCGGCGGCGGCGGCGGCGGCGGCGGCGGCGGCGGAGGCGGCGGCGGCGGCGGCGGTGGCGGTGGCGGGGGCCGGCCCGGGAGCGCGGGGGCTGGAGCGCGCCGGGAGTACCAAACGCAGCAGGAAACCGTTCGGGACTTCCAGCAGAACGCCGCCCGCGGCGGCTGGGGCGGCTTCCGCGGCGGCGGCAAGAAGTGACCCCCGCCCTTGCCCGCCCCGCTCTGTACAGTTTGATTTGTCTAGCACGAGGAATCGCCCGTGAGTGCAAGAAAGCTGGATCCGACGCGAGCGGGGCTTGCAACTGTGAATATTCCTAGGGAAACTCCAGTCGAGTTTTTTTCTGCAGGGGGGGGGGGGGGGGGGCGGGGGGGTGTAGCTAGCTAAGCTGCCTCCTATCTAACGCTAGATAAGCTGCCCTAGACTACGCTGCTGGGGGGCTCCGGGCGCTACTTGGCGGCGCTGGCAGCGAGGGCGGCGGCCTCCTTCGCCTTCTTGCGCAGCGCCTGCTCCTCGTACTGTCTCCGGATCGCGCACTCCTGCACCGCCGTCTCAGAAAGGGAGGGAACAAGGCGGGAAGGGGGTCGCCCCCCTCCCCACGCCCCGCTGTTTCCAGCGGCTCGGACCGCGAACCTGCATCGCGGTCTCGCCCCAGTAGGAGAACCCCACCATGCCCACCGCTGTACCCACCCCCCCACACCGCCCGTCAGCCCGACACGCGGAAGGTTGAGCGACAGCACCGGCGCGCGCGCGGACCCAGCACGGAGTAGAACCGCAGCGTCGGGGAGAGCCGCGCGAACGTCGGGAATTTCTTTCCTGCGCAGCCCTGTCAGCGGCATGAAATATTCCCGCCTCCCCTCCAGCTCGCACCGAACAACCGCTCGCACACTCCCGCTGCGCCGCGGCTGGATCAGCGAGGCCGACCGACGCGTGCGCGTCCTGGCAAACCGGCGCCGGCGCGCACCGAAAGTGAAAGCGAGGCCGAACCCCTTCGCCGACTCTAGGATAACCTCATCCGCGCACACGGCGAAGCGGCCACTGCCTGCGGGAGCGCAAGCTTGAGCGACAGGGCGGGCCTGGCCGCAGGGCCCTCCCAGGCGTGCGCCGCGGCTGCGCTCACCGTACTGCGTCCAGAAGGACTTCGAGGCGTCGTGGTGGTGATCGTCGTCTGTCATTGCGCGAGGTGTCGGCTGGCCTGCGAACGAGGGCTGGGCCATAGCGGGCGAGTGCTGTGAGCGCGAGCCGACCGAACAGGAAGGTATGGAGTGGCCCGCATGCGCGGAGCGCACCGAACTTGGTTTGCCTCAAGCTTCCTTTCCTTGCGCAATTGGGGGGTAGCACGCCCTCGCGCGCGCTGCGTCACGCGATACGAACCGGCACGGCAGGCGCGCCCAGCCTGGGATCCGGAATCAGGCTGGTTTCCTGCGAGGCTGGAGTCTGCGGGGAGGCGAGAGAGAGAGAGCGCGGATTCGCTGCAGAGGACCGAAAACTGTGGCTTGGAGCCGAGGCGGCTTGCCAGGCTTGGACTCTCTAGGGTACAGTTATCTTCCGCGCTCTTCAAACAAGCCGTAGCAAGCAACTAAAGCAGCGCCGGGCAAAATGGCGCCGGCCGATGGCGGCCAACAGGCCAAGAAGCAGGCCGCAAAAAAGGAGCCGCCGCTCGCCGCGGTTTTCAAGAACATGGGCAGCGGTGTGACCATCTGCGCAGTCGTCGGGGCCATCGTGGCGACGCTCATCGGCATCATCGTGATGATCGCCGCGAGCGGGCTTGTGCAACACTACTACTACAACTACTACACGCCGGCGCGGGAGGAGCGGCTCTACAGCTACATGCACGGCGCCCTGATCACGGCGTCGCTGCGGGCGAGCCTCGATCTCGGCATCTTCGACATGCTGGAGCAGAATCCGTCGACAGCCCAGGAGGTGGCCGAGGCGAAGAAGCTGGATGCCGGCGCGACGCACGCACTGCTGGAAGCCCTCGCGCTCAACGACCTTGTGTCCCTCGGATCGAACGGCAAGTATGCGCTGACCAAGACCTCCTCGGAGCACCTGGTGAGCGCGCCGCGCCGCATCCCTCGCGCATGGCCGACCGTTGCTCCGCCGAACCGCTCGGGCCCGCCGCTGAGCGGAACGCGCGCAGGTTCGGAACAAGGTGGGCTTCCTCGGCCCTCTCTTCGAGCTCGTGTCCAGCCGGCCGGTGGTGCGCGGAGGCCGGCTCCGAGCGCAGGCGCCTCGCCGCTCACGCCGTCGGCGGGGC
Organism: Cyanophora paradoxa; assembly: GCA_004431415.1. Classification (NCBI taxonomy): domain Eukaryota; class Glaucocystophyceae; order Cyanophorales; family Cyanophoraceae; genus Cyanophora; species Cyanophora paradoxa. Next base: position 79,744 of record QPMI01000189.1, on the reverse strand, counting down.
AGACGCTGGGCTACATGAGCCTGGAGGAGGCGGTGAAGGCGGGCGGGAGCCCGCAGGCGAACGAGACGAACGAGTTCTACGACAGGCCCTTCTGGGACCACTACTACTCGCAGGTGCGCCGCCGCGCTCGGGGCGGGCCAGGGCGGCGTGCTCGCGGCGGGCTGACGGGCGCGCCAGGCGTTCTACCGGGGGGTGGACCCGGGCCAGGCGCTGCCCCTGCTGCTCTCGCAGACCTTCCCCGTCAACGAGAGCGTCACCGTCCTCGACGTCGCCGGCGGCGTCGGCTCCTACGGGTGCCGCCCCCGCCCCGCGCCGCCGCCCGCGCGGGGCGGGGCGCTGAGCGGGGGCGGCAGGTTCGGGTACGCGAAGGTGCATCCGAAGGCGGTGGTGACGCTGCTGGTGCCGGCGGAGTTCCGGCGGCACGCGGAGCAGCAGATGGAGCGCGTGGAGGCGGCGATCGCCTCGCGCGTCTCCTTCCGCGAGGGCGCGCTCCTCGCCCTCGCCGACGCCCCCGAGGGCGCCGAGGAGCCCGAGCTCGGCTCCGGGTACGACGTCGTCGTCGTCGCGCACGCCGTGCACCTCTCCGACGGGCCCCGCAACCGCCGCCTCCTCCGCCGCCTCGCCGCCCGCCTGCGCCCGGGCGGCCTCCTCGTCGCCTACGCGTTCGTGCGGGACGAGAGCCCCGCCGGGTACCAGGACCGGAACCCGTTCGCGCGGCTGCTGGAGCTCTCGCTGCGGGCGTGGACGCGCTCGGGGCGGACCTTCACGCGCCCCGAGCTCGACGCCATCCTCCACGACGCCGGCCTCGAGCCACCCACCGCCATCCCCGACATCCACAGCCCCGCCTCCTGGCTCATCGCCCGCAAGCCCTCCCAATAACCCCCGGGCCGCCCCCCCCCGCCCCGCCCCCTCTCCCCTGGCGTTTCCACTTTAGTTTGATGTCGCCGTCGCCACCCTAGGTCCGTTTTTAATTGAATGATCATGCAGCTCTCGAGACTCCGCCGGGCCCCCCGAGCCCGAGGCTTACAAGCTAGCCGGAGTCCCGCGGTCCGTGCGAGGCGGTTGGTCTCACAGCTGCACATGTACAGCGTGGCCCGGCGGCCGCATTGCAATTAATGTTGCTGCCGCGCGGCTGCACGTGCGCGCATGCGTCCGCGCCGTTTGCCGCCGGGAGCTCGGCGCGGCGCTTACGGTCACAAAGGGATCAGAGCTTAGCAAGATTTGCTCGCCTCGCCGCTGTTGTTGCGCTTTGCTCGAACTCCGGATCCCGGCCACCCGGTGGCCGGCAGGGATACCGCATAATAGTAGCAGCATCTGATCCGAATCATGGAGTGCTTCGCGGGCCCGGCGGCTCCTGCGGCTCAGCAGCAGCGGCCTCTTCTGCGGGGTTTGGTGCGGGCGTCGTGCCCCGTCTGCGCCCGGATCGCGCCAGAGGTTCGCAATCCTGGGCGGCGCGCCGAGCCCGGGCCGCTCGTTTCCCTACACGATTAGATGCACTGAACGCATCTGAGTTGGTCGCGCAGCCGGCGGCGCGGGTTCGGCCGAGGAAAGCGGCTGCGACGAATCGCCGCGAGTTCCTCGCGAGGCTTGCCTCGCCGCGGGCACCGGCCCGCCGGATCATCGAGTTTGACGTGGACGAGGACGCACTTCGCCGGCGCATCGCTGAGCTTCGGGCCAGCAGATCCCCGCCGCCGGCCTCGGGCGGTGCCGACAGGTCGGTCAGTTTCGAGGGCTCGTCGACACCAGCGGAGCCCAAGGCGCAGTCCAGCGGCGGGGACGGTGCATTTTGTTTGCAGAAATCGTTCGCGGAAGCTTAGCTACGGCGCGCTGAGGCCCCTCCGCGCAGGCACGCGGCCGCCCCGGGTCGTCGCACTCGGGGGGTGCGTCCGCCGCCGCCGCCGCCCCGCGGCGGCAGCAGCAAACTCTGCACCGCAGGTCGGGGGAGGAAGAAGAGGAGGACGGAGCGGGGGAGGGCGCGGGCGAGGCGACCGGCTCGAGCAAGGGCTCGGGCGCGCTGCAGCGGTTCTTCGAGGCGTACGGGCGGGCGCTGGAGGCGAGGCCGATGGTGACGAAGGGGGCGACGTCGGCGGTGTTCTTCATGCTCTCGGACCTCTTCGCGCAGCTCGTCGTGGAGCGCGTGGCGGCCTACAAGCCCCAGCGCACCGCCATGATGGCCCTCGTCGGCCAGTGCCTGCACGGGCCCAGGTCCGCCACCGCAGCCCCCCCGCCCCTCTCCTGCGCCCCCGACGCCCCCCGCCGCCCCGCCGCCAGCATCCACATGTGGTACGGCTTCCTCGACGGGACCTTCCCCGGGCGCACCCCCGGCGCCGTCTTCAAGAAGCTCCTCCTCGACCAGGTGCCCGCCCCCGGCCGGGGCGTCCCTGCGACCGCAGTCCGCCCCGCTCACGCGCCCGGCCGGCAGACGATGTACGCGCCGGCGGCCATCGCGACGTTCTTCACGGTGCGAGCGCGGCGCTCCGGTGCCGCGCCCGCGGGGCAGGGCCTGAGGGGCCGGGCGGCGCCTGCAGGTGGTGGCCATCGGGCAGGGCCGCGGCCCCGCGTACATCGCGCAGAAGCTGAGGCAGGACATGCCGTCGGCGATGCTCGCCAACTGGCGCCTCTGGCCGGCCGCGCAGACGGCCAACTTCTTCCTCGTGCCGCCCCCCTTCCGCGCCCTCTTCCTCAACACCGTCAGCCTCGTCTGGGCCGTGTACCTCGCCGTCCAGGCCTCGAAAGTCGCCGACGCCCCGGCCCCGGCCCCGGCCCCCGACGCCGAGGACGCCCAGCCCAAGGCGTAGCCTGGCCGGCCGCGTTGCCCCCTTTCGTGCCACAGTGCTCTCTCCGGTGCAGAGACCCCCCCTCTGGGGTGCTGCCCGCACAGTTTTGCTTTTCCCCCTTCCTCAGCCATCAATATTCAAGTGAGTGTCCATGACATTAAGGTTCCGAGTTCCCGGCAGACAGATTTAGAAAGATAGGTACCCACACAGACAGTCGTTGGTGTTCGTAAGCTTATTGCCTTTGAGCTTTTTTCAAAATGCGATGTGCCACGGTGATTCTCAACCCCCAAACACGCTGTGAGAAGTTCACATGAAAGATTCAGGTTCGGAGGGCCTGGCGGCCGGACTGGTTGAATCTATAGCTACCGTAGTAGTACGTACTGTACACCCACCGCCTGTTCATCCCCTCTAGATCTATCTACGCTGTGCATGCTGTTCCATGGCATGATCATGATGGCCAGCGGCTGGTTTCGTGCATATCGTTTCCCCCTGCATGTCTTGTCTTAGTAGAACTGGCGGGCCCCGTAATTCTGCAGGAAGGGTCAGATGAGGCGGCCGGGGCACGAGAAACGCCGGCCCCAGGAAGCACGCACCGCGTGGCCGGACCCGTGCTGCCCGTACTGCGAGCTCGAGGCGCCCTGCCCGTACCCCGCCTCGTACTGCTGCGCGGGCGCCGGCGGCGCCTGCATCCACAGCTGGCTGGAGGAGCCGCCGCCGTACGGCTGCTGGTACTGCTGCTGCTGCTGCTGCTGCTGCTGCTGCTGCTGGCTCCCGTGCCCGCACCCGCGCTGCTGCGATGAGGGTGAGGCCTGCGCACGCCCCGCCCCCGGGACGAGCTGCCCGTGCTGCTGCTGCGGCTGCGGCTGCCGGGGCGCCGGATGGCTGTGCACGGGGGCGGGGGTGGCCGGCGCCCGTCCCTGACGCTCGGCCGAGCTGAGCTCCATGACGCGCTGCAGGAGGGCCTTGTTCGCGTCGGCGAGGCGCGCCACCTCTCGCTCGCCCCGCTCCTCCGCCGCTGCGCACAGCTGTGAGGCCAGCGCCAGCGGGATCCGCGGGGCGGGCGGCCGGCGCGCCCTTCTGCTTCTGCACGGCGGCGCGGAGCTGGGCGACCTCGCGCTGGAGCATGCCGGCCTGCATGTCCGAGTCGAAGCCGGCCGACTTCACCCGCTCCAGCTCCTTCTGCGCCACCCCCAGCTTGAACTCCGCCTGCTGCGCCAGAGCTGCGAGCACGGAGCGTCGCGCCGGGCCGCCAGCGCGTGGATGGCGGCGGGGCAGCCGCACCACGCTGCTTGCGGTACTGACGGCGCAGGTCCTGGGTCTGCTGCTGCCTCGCCCGCGAGCTGCGCGCCTGGACCTCTGCGAGCGCTGCAGTCGGCGCACTGGCCATGCTCTAGATCCGCGACGGCCGCGCGCACCGCCGCAGCGCTGGACCTCGGCCCGCAGCGTCGCTACCTCGCGCTCGAGGGAGGCGATCCGCTGCCCGCCCGACACAGCCTCGGAGACCAGGCGTGCGCTCATCTTCTTCTCCTCGTCCAGCGCGGCACGCAGGCGCTTGTTTTCCGCGAGGGCGCGCCGCAGCTCCTCCTCGACGGCCGCCGAGAGGTCGAAGCGCAGGATGCCCTGCGTGAGCGGGAACTCCTCCTCGCCGGCCGCGACCGCCGCGCCGCCCGCCTTCGGGTCGCGCCCCTCGTCCTCGTCGCGCCGCTCCCGCTTGATGGGAACCGCCAGGCGATCGCCGAGAACTGTGGAGGGGCCCGCTGCGGACGCCGGCGCCGGCGTCGTGGGCTCGGGGATCGCGGGCAGCGCCGAGAGGGCATCTGAACTGCTTGATTCATCCTTTTCGGACACTTTTGCACTGCAGCTCGTGGCTCGCCTCGTCCGCTTCGGCTAAGCAGAGAGATCAAATCTCAACCACAGCGGCTCGCCAGCGCTTACGGGCTCACCGCGGGGGCAGCCGGTTCCTCAACATCCTGAGGAGCAGCAGCGACGATCAGGGAAAGATCCGCGTTCGCGGCCTCCGTGTCCTCCGCGAGCGGGACGAGCGGCGGTTCAGTTGAATTTCCTGAGGCGTCCGCGGCCGCCGGATCTGCGAAATAGCTCCAGTGAGTTTTCCGGTAGCGGGCAGCACACGAGCGCACCCTGCGCCGGCTTCCTGCGGCTGCGCGCCATGGTTTCCGTTTTGCGTACCCCTCGAAGGAGCCAACCTGAGAAAGATTGTATAGCCACGGCGATGCTGAGGAGTATATCTGGCCCAGTAGGCCAGGATGCACAGCCTCCAGAGCTCGGTGGGCTAAACACGAAGTCGCTATCTGCGGGCTTCCTGCACGGTCCGCCACCCGCCAAGGCTCTCGGACAGCTGCCGCAGCCGGCTGTGGGATCTTCGGCGCCATCAGCACGGTCCATGCAGCTGCCCCCTCGCGCCGGACTGCAGCCCCCTGCTTCTAAGTTTGCTCGTGGCGTCGGCCGGCCTCCGAGCCTGGCGGGACCGCTCATGAGCAGCGGCCTGGTGCGTTAGCTACTTGAGTGCAGCTTAGCTTTGACGCTCACAATCCGCCCGCAGATGGGGAAGGATATTGCTTCGGTGGCGGAAGTGTTGGTGGGCCTGTTGTCTTAGCTATTAGCTACCGGGAGCGCCCGCTCACGCCCCGCGCGCCTCTCAGGAAACTGCCCAAAACACGATCGCCGGGCTCGGGCCCGACGTGTACAGGCCGTACACGGGCACCGATGGCCGCGCAGAGTGCGCCGCGCCGCTCCCAGCCCACGCCCGCCCGCCTCCTGCTGACGGAACCCGGTCGCCTGCGCGCGTTTCTTGACGCGCAGAGCCGGTGAGAGCGCGCCGCCGCGCCTCTCACGCGCGGACTTGGCGCCGCTGACGGCGGGGCGGAGGCGCAGGGGACGGGGGCGTGCGGCTGCCGCCGGTGCGGGCTAACCGGAGCCCGCCGACGACGGCGGGGCCGGGGGACCTGACGGGGCAGCCCATCCCCGAGATGGAGGTGCGCGGGGGGCCGGGGGCGCGGGGCGGGGGGCGGGGGCGAGCGGGGCGGCAGGAGGTGGAGGGGCAGGTGGAGGGGGCGGCCGGCCCGCGGGGCGCGAGGACGCCGGGGACGCACGTGCCGGCGGCGATCGTGCAGCACTGGGGCCCCGGCGTCGAGCAGCTCCTCTCCTCCTCCTGGCAGAGCCTCCCCATCCTGCGCAAGAGCACCCAGCAGCTCGCCCCCGTCGCCTGGGCCCACCCGCGCAACGTCCTGCCCCCGACCAAGGCCGCCGCTATGTGCGAGAGGCCCCTTCCGCGTCGCCCGCCGCCCCTCCCTCCCCGACGCGCCGGCCGGGCAGGCTGGACGAGCAGCAGGCGGCGCTGCTGCAGCTCGAGCCGGCCCCCGCGGAGCCGCCGGCCCCGGCCCGCAGGCCGGCCAGGGCCCCGCGCGCCGCGGGACGAAGGGGATGGCGGGGGTGAGGCCGGCGCCGGGGGTGCTGGCCGGCGAGGGCGGGGCGGGGCGGGGGCGGGGGCGGCGCGGGGGCGATCCCGGAGCAGTTCCACCGGCGGGCGCCGCTGGTGGTGGCGGTGGACCCCGAGGGGGCGGGCCGGGCGATCGAGCTGCGCGACGGGCGCTGGCTGGCGCACGAGTTCCCCTCGCTGCACCCCGTCTCCCGCAAGGAGGTCCGCGCCCTCGTGCAGGCGATGAACGCCATGCTCGAGGAGCTCCGCGGCCGCCAGCGCGGCGGCGCCATCTCGCCCCGCGCCGTGGCCCGCTGGGAGGCCTCCATCTACGACGGCGTCCTCGCCGAGCTCCTCCGCCAGGTCCCCGCCGCCCCCGCGCGCCTGGCGGGCCCCCCTGAGGCGCCCCGGGCGGCAGGTGACGGTGCAGTGCGCGGAGCGGGGCCAGCTCCTCGAGACCGTCCTCGCCCGCCTCCGCGCCCTCGAGCCGGCCCGCGCTGGCCCGCCCCGGCCCCCGAGGAGGCCCCCCCGGGCGCGAGGAGGAGGCCGCCACGCCGCGCGCCCCGGGCTCCTCCGCTCGCGGCCTCCCCGGCATGCGCCTGCCCTCAACCGCGCCGCCGCCGCCGCGGCCGGGCCGGGGCGGGGGCGGGGGCCGGGGGCGGGGCGGAGGGCGCGGGGACGTCGCGGCGGTCGCGGGGGCGCGGGACGGGGCGCAGAGCCCGCTGGCGGAGGTGCTGGCGGCAGCGGCCGGCGAGGTGGGCGTCGGCCTCGGGGCCGGGGCCTCGAGGGCCACCGCCCCGACTCGCCCCTCGCCGCCGAGATCGCCCGCCTCAACCGCCGCATCTTCGAGCTCGAGCGGCAGCTCGCCGAGCGGCGGGCCGAGGGCGAGGAGATGCAGCGCGCCGCGCAGTTCGCCCGCGCCGAGGCCGCCGACGCCGAGCGCGCCGCCGCCCGCGCTGCCGAGGAGGCCGCCGCCTCCGCCGCCCGCACCGCCGAGGCGGCCGACGGGCGGCGGGAGGCGGAGGAGGGGAGAAGGCGGCGCAGCGGCGGGTGGAGGAGCTGGAGCGGTCGGTCTTGGCGCTGCGGGACGAGCTGGAGACGGCGCTCCAGACGATCGTCCACTACGAGGCCGTCTCCCGCCTCCTCTCCCAGGCCCGCGCCCTCGTCGCCGACCCCGACCCCGCCGCCCCCTCGCCCCGCACCCCGGGCCCCGGCGAGGCGGCGGGCGGCGGCCCCGTGCCGTCCTTCACGCCGCCGGCCTTCGTGCTGCCGTCCCCGTGGAGCGGCAGCGCGCCCGGCGCGACGCCGAGGCGCAGACGGACCTCACGGGCGCCCCGCCCCCGGCGCCGGCAACGCCCCGGCCTCGCCCACGCGCTCCCCGCTGCTGGCGCCGCGCGCCGCGCCGCGGCCCTTCGGCCTCGCGCTGGGGACGCTGGCGCCGCCCGGGGCGGAGGGCGGGGGCGGCGCGGACCGGATGGCGTCGGCGCGGAAGACGGCGGAGCGGCGGCTCTCCGTCTCCGACACCGACGCCCTCCTCAAGCGCATCGACAGGATGATGGGCGGCGCCGAGCCCGACGGCGAGGGCGACGGCGCGGAGACGGAGGAGGAGCCCGTGTACCCCGACGACCTGGACGAGGAGGAGCGGGCGCGGCTGCGGCGGGAGTGGCAGGCGGCGAAGCGCTTCAAGGCGACGGGCTTCAAGGTGCTGCTGGCGAACCTGCGGGAGCGCCTCATCTCGCTCCAGGCCCGCTGCAACGAGCTCCAGCTCCTCGTCGACTACAAGTTCCCCGTCCGCCGCCCCCGCCCGCCCTCCCCGCCCCCGCTGAGCCGGCCGCGGCGCAGGAGGAGATCCGGATCCGGGACGAGGCGATCGCGGACGCGGAGCGGGCGGCGGCGGCGCAGCAGGCGGCGCTGCGGGTGGAGCTCGCGGAGCGGGAGCGGGCGCTGGGGGAGGCGCGGGCGGCGGTGGCCTCGCTGGAGCGGCGGCTGGGGGTGCTGGACGGGGAGCTCGCGGAGGCGAAGAAGGAGGTGGCGCAGGAGCGGCACGAGAAGGTCCGCCGCGGCGAGGAGGTCCGCCGCAAGGAGGCCGACGCCGCCCGCCTCGAGGAGCGCATCAAACGCGTCCGCCCCGCCCCGCCCCGCCCGCCCCGCCCCGCCCCGGCGCCCCCGACGCGGGGGGGCAGATGGAGGAGACGGCGCAGGCCGCCTCGAACGAGCACATCGCCGCCCTCAGCAGCGTGCGCCCCTCCCGCCCCGCCGCGCCCGCCCCCCGCCGCCGGCGCCGGTCGAGGCGGGGCGGCAGCTGCGGATGCGGGAGGAGGAGGTCGAGGCGCTGAAGGGGGAGCTGAAAGACACGCGGCGGCGGCTGGAGGACGCGTACGGGGAGGCCAAGGAGCGCGCCTCCCGCGCCCACGCCTTCCTCGCCCAGGCCGAGACCTCCGCCGCCGCCGGCAGCGCCGAGCACGCCCGCCTCCTCGCCGAGGCGGCCGGCGAGCAGGAGCGCGCCGCGCAGCGCCTCGAGGCCGAGCAGGCCGCCCGCAAGGAGGCCGAGGAGAAGGGCGCCGAGGCGCGGCGGCAGCTCGCGGCGGCCGTGGCGGCGAGGCAAGCGCTCGAGAAGCAGGCGGCGCAGCGGGAGGCGGACCTCGCCGCCGCCCGCGCCGACCTCGAGGCCGAGCGCGCGCGCGCCTCGGAGGCGCTGGCGGCGGCGGAGGAGGCCGGCGCGGCCGCCGAGGCGCTGGCGCGGTGCGGGACGCTGGAGCGGCGGCTCGCCGAGTCCGAGGCGGCGCTGCTGGAGACGCGCAAGCAGCTCGAGGGGGCCGCCGTGCTGCGCCGCGTCCTCGAGGAGGACGCCAAGGCGGCCGCCGCGGCCAAGGAGGAGGCGGCGGCGGCGGCAGCGGAGCGGGAGGAGCGGCTGCGGCGGGAGCTGCGGCTGCGGGAGGAGGCCCTCACGGGGGACGACCGTGCGAAGGAGATGCTGCGCAAGCAGGAGCTCGCCGACCTGCGCGCCGAGATGCGGGCCGAGGCCGAGGCCGGCGTGCGGGCCGTGGACGAGGCGTACCGGGAGGAGCACGTGCGGCTGCGGGGCGAGGTGGCGCGCCTCACGGAGCAGGTGGCCGGGCTGGAGCGGCAGCTGCGGGAGCACGCCGACGGCGCCAAGAACGCCATCGCGACGGCCGCCGAGAGGGCGCGCTCCGAGGCCGCCGCCGAGTGCCGCGCCGAGGCCGCCGTCGAGCGGGCGGCGCTGGAGGAGGCGCTGGAGGAGCTGCGGGGGCAGCTGGCGGCGGCCCGGGGCGAGGTCGAGGCGCAGCGGGGGGCCTTCGCGCGGGCGCGGCGGCTCTCGGCGGCCGAGGAGGACCTCGCCCGCCTCGTCGCCGAGGCCGACGGCGGCGCCGGCGGTGACCTCCAGCCCCTCCCGCCCCTCCCGGAGGCCCCGCCGAGGAGCGCCCCCGACGCCCCCGACGAGGCCTCGCCCCCAGCTCCCGCCCCGCCTCCCGCCCGCCTCGCGCCCGGCCTCGCGCCCGGCCTCGCTGGGCGTGCTGGCGGCGGGGAGGCGGCGGGGGCGGCGGCGGCGGGCCCCGCGTCGGAGGAGCTGGAGGCGGCGGTGCGGGAGCGGGACGCGGCGCTGGCGGAGCGGGACGAGGCGGCGCGGGCGCGGGACGCGGCGGCGGCGGAGGTGGCGGCGCTGCGGGAGCGGGTGGCGGAGCTCGGGGCGGAGGTGGAGCGGCTGACGGGGCGCGCCGCGGCGCTCGCCGAGAGCGAGGCGACGCTGCGGCGCGCCCACGAGCTCGCCGCCGCCTCCTCCGAGGAGGGCGCCGAGGCCGCCGCCGCCGCCGCCGCCGAGGCCGCCGCCGAGGCCGAGGCCGCCCTGCGCCGCGCCGAGGAGGCGGCGGCGGCGGCGGAGCGGCGGGCGGAGGAGGCGGAGCGGCGGGCGGAGGAGGCGGAGGCGGAGGTGGGGCGGCTGGAGGCGCTGGAGCGGGAGCGGGCGGGCGGCGGGAGCGGGGGCGGACTTCGAGGCGCGGGACGAGGAGGAGGGGCGCCTGCGGGAGGCGCTCCGCGGGGACGAGCCGGCCGCCGCCCTCGCCCTCTACCGCGCCGCCCGCGCCCGCGAGGCCGAGGCCGTCGAGCGCGCCCGCCTCGCCGGCGGCGCCTGGGAGCAGGAGCGCGCCCGCCTCGAGGCGGCGCTGGCGGCCTCCGAGGGGCGGGCGGCGGGGGCGGAGGGCGAGCTGGGGCCCGCGAGCGCGCCGTGGAGGCGCTGCAGCGCGAGCTCGAGGAGGAGCGCTGGGAGCGCATCGACTGGGAGCGCGAGCAGCGCAACTACGTGCGCCCCCACCCGTGCCCGCGCCCCTCCCTCGCGCCCCCGTGACCGGGCCGGCAGCTGCGGTCGTACCTGCGGGAGCGGGTGGCCGGCGGGGCGGCGCAGGCGGACGCGGTGACGCAGACGGAGGGCGGCTCGTACGTGACGTCCGCCGAGGCCGGCTCCCTCCTCGTCTCCGCCGGCGGCCGCCGCTCCCCGGGGCCCGCCCCCGGGAGCCCCGCCGGGCGGCGCCAGAGGCCGCGCTACCTGGAGTACCGGGCGGGGGACGGGGCGCGGGGGCGGGGCGGGCGCCCGGCGAAGCCGCTGCACTGGCTGCTGCGCACGATCCGGTACGTGCTGGACGACAAGCTGATGGCGGACGCGGCGGAGCTGCGGGCGGGGCTGCCCCGGGAGCCCCTCCCCGAGTACCTCTACGCCTGGCTCTCCAACCGCTACGGCCTCCGCTCCCTCGTCGACGCCGCCGCCTGGGACATCGTGCGCGCCCCGTGGCCCCCCCCTCCCCTCCACCCCCCCCCCCTCCTCCTCTGAGGTGCGGGCGGGGGCAGTACGCGGGGGTGGAGTTCTACGCGGCGGGGGCCCCCGAGGTGCGCGCCTTCGGGCGCTTCCTCGCGGAGGAGCACGGGCCCCAGGAGCTCTCCTTCTACCTCTACGCCCGCGCCCTCCTCGCCGAGGGGCCCGACGCCGCCGCCGAGGCCCCCCCCGGCGCCCTCGCCGACCCCCTCGTGCCGCGCGCGGTGGCGGTGGAGCGGGCGTGCGAGGTGGCGCGGGCCCTCTTCGAGCCCCTCCAGGAGGAGGACGTCGCCGCCCTCCTCGCCCGCATCGCCGACGCCGCCTCGCCCCCCTCCCTCCCCGCCCCCGCACACTCCCCGGGCCCCGCCCGCCCCGCTCCCCGCCCCGCCCCTTCCCGCCCCCCAGCCCGGGACGGCTCCGAGCGGCTCGGGGTCGGCCCTGGTGGAGGGTTTGCGCGGGGGCACCCCCGCCGGCCCCTCCCGCCCCTCGACCTCCTCCGCCGCGTGCGCTGTCCTGTCTCCTCCGCCGGCGCCCGCTGCGCTGACCCCGCGGCAGGCTGCCGGGCGTGCAGGCCATGTCCGGCCTCGCGGACGTCAGCGGCAACCTCCCCGCCGCCTGGCGCCCCGCCCCGAAGATCCCCTCGGGGGGCGCCCTCGGCGGAGGCACGGCGCTGCGGCGGGCGCCGGGCTCGCGGCCCGAGACGGGCGGCAGCGTGAGCGTGGCGGTGACGGTCGTGGCGGGGGGGTCGCGGCAGGGCGGGGCGCGCCGCGTGGAGCTGGGCCGCCTGCTGGAGCTCCTCGTCGAGGAGTTCGCGGAGCAGCACGCCCTCTTCGTGCGCCAGGCGCGCACCCGCTTCGAGCAGCGCGCCAAGGCCAGCGGCGGCGGCCTGCCCCTCGAGGCCTTCCTCGAGCTCGTCTGCGGGGAGCTCGTCCCCCGCCTCTCCCCGGCCCAGTGCGCCGCCATCTTCGCGCAGGCCACCGGTGCCGGCGAGGGGCCCCCGGACCGCGAGGCGGGGGCGCCACGGGCGATGAGCCTGCGGCAGTTCCTAGAGTGTGTCCGCTCCCACGAGTTCTTCTCCCGAAACTTCCTCCTTTTCTAGTCAAGCCCCTTTCCCTCATGATCAAGCCCGCACCTTCTAGGCACTGCCGCATCCCCCGCGCTCCCATTTGCATCGATACCCCCGCCCCCCTGAGCAAATTTACAGCTTGGCAATTGAAGCAGAAGAGTCAGGGGGGCTCTGATCATGAGGCCCTGCCAGGCTGAGGCTCCTATAGCAAGGGGAGGCGCCCGGAGCTCGAGGCCTTGCTGAGGTTCTGCGGCCCGGCGCCGGGCCCATCATGGCATGCAGCAGTGGGCCATATGCATGGCCAGCTAGCGCTGCCGCAGTGCAGCGACTGCACTGCCGCAGTGCGGCACGTGGCCATGGACGTCCGACGTACGTACATGCATAATCATGATCATATGCGCGATCATGCATATGAAGGATGATCATCGGCACTGCATATGCGATCGGGTGAGGTAGCAAGGTGCACGTGCTTTTTGAAATTTCGCGGAAATTCGCACGTGCGCATGCACGTCACCAATTATAAGTTAACTTCGACGTACGCACGTACGTACTACGTACACGCTTTTTACGTACGTGCACGTGGATCACGGTGGATGCATGCGCACGATCGATATCGACGTCGACGTTGCACGTGCACGTGCATGCGCAGGACCGGAGCATCGATATCCGGATCGATCCGGATCCGAATGGCGGCCAGGGCCTGATTGGTCAAGCTCAGCTGAACATGACGCCGAATGAACTGACGTACGGATTCAAATGACGTTTGGCTCATAATTTGCAATTTTTTTTTAAAGATCTACGGTGGGCGTGCCCACTCGTAGTACACAACGAGGATACAAGTCACGGTATCGGGAATCACAAGGATTCGAAGTACAACGTAGCGGAAACAGCAGGAACCGAACCCGGGAATCCGGGAGGTCGTAGCACGACCTTATACCACTGCGCTAAATTTGCAATTGAGTCCATCGTTTTTTTAATTAGATATATGCATGATCATAAACGGTCCAGTTTCGTGGGGGGGGTACCGTAGTACACCGCTAGCAGCACGCGTACCGTACCGGACTTCGGAGTTGCACGTGCACGCGCACTGCAGCTGCCGCCACTGCATCTGCGGCATGCCGCAGTGCGCAGCGCTGGCAGGCTGAGCAGCGCTAGCAGCAGCAGCTTACTCCTAGGCTAGGCCTCTTCAAGGTACTAGCCCCGCCGTAGCTTCGTCGAACAGCAGCAGCAGGAACATTAACAACCTACTACTGATTGCAGAAGCACATTTACGTTCACAGTCTTCAGTCTCCCGGACTCCGCGTGGTTCGTCTCGCCCAGGTCGTCCGAAGTTGTGACCCGCCTGACCGCTGGCAGGCCAAGGTGTGAACTGCGCGATGACAAGCCCAACGTGCAGCCCCGCGAGCCTCTCACCCAGCTGGGGATCTCCGAGGGGCTCGGCGTCGCCGTTCGCCTTGTTCGACCTGACCGAACCTCCGAGCATGATGCTCTCCCCGAGCTCCTCCTCGCCGTCTAGCGCCTCCAGCGGCTTCAGCGCGTCGCTGGACTGGCGGCAGCTCGCGGGCGCCCTCGCCGAGCTCGAGGAGCGCGTCTCGGGTCAGAGGAAGCCCTTGTTCAGTGACGAGCCTCTTCACAGAAAGGGGAGTCTGGCGGCCCGCCTCTTCCGAGACGAGTCGCGAAGCGCGAGCCCTCGGATCCCGTTGACCGCGCCCCGTAAGGTTTTGAGGCACTAGTACCACTCGCTGCCGGCATTTTTGCATGTGGAGCCGATCAGGGCTCCTTTTTTTTTATCGCAGCTTTCTGGTTTGAATTCGGCATTTGTATTGGGTTTCCACATTTGTATTGCTCTTCTTTCTGAGCTCGTCTAGCCTAGTGGTGGTTAGCTCAACTACTTTGACTATTTTGACCACGGTCCGTGACTAGTGTCTGAATGCAGTAGCTGTATAGCCGTTTATATAGGAAATGGACCTGCGGAGGTCCTGCATTTCTGAGTTCTAGATGCCAGATAGATTATTAATGCAGACATTGCGTGCATCTCTGAGGTCTGCCGTCGTATGCTGTATGCCCTTCCTGTTCAACTTGGCAATGAAATCGTGATCGATGCATTTTGACATGAGCCTCATTCGGAGAACGAGAGCGCGAAGGCGGTGGTGATCGGTGCTCAGTATTTTCGCACCAACTGCCCAAGGTGCGGGACGGGGTGGCGCTCAGGGAGATGCGGGGGGTTGAAGACGAGCGAGGGTGGCGGTCGGCCCTTGCCGCAGCTGCAGGCGCCAGGCGACCTCCGCCGCCCGCTCCTCGTCCTCGCCGGACGGCCAAACGCGCAGCCGGAACGCCGACGTCTCGCCCCGCGCCCTCAGCGCCGACTCGACCGCGGCGGCGCAGCGCCGGACCTGGCGGGGGCGTCGGTGGGAGCGGGGCGGGGCGGGGCGGGGCGGTGGAGGGGCGGGACCTGCTCGTGGTCGCGGAGGACGGCCTCGGCGGGCCGGGGCCGGCGGGCGGGGCGAGGGCCCGGCGCCCTCCAGCGCGAGCTTCGAGCAGGCGAGCAGCCGCTCGAAGGCGCGGCCCTTCTGCAGCGCCACCTCCCGCCCTCGTGCCACGGCCCCGCCGGCCCCGCCCCGCCGCCTGCCCCGCCGGCCCCTCGCCGCGGCGCACGTCGATGCGGAAGGAGAAGCGCTCCGCGCGGGCCGCCTCGCCCGTCATCGCCGCCTCCGCCGCCCCGCCCCGCGGGGCCACGCTCGCTGCCGCCCCCGTCAGCCGCGGCGCGGGGGCAGGGTGGGGCGGGCGGGGCGGGCCGGCGGCGAGGTAGCTCGCGCGGGCGGGGCGAGGGACTCGGAGGAGGAGTCGAGGGAGGAGGAGCGGGAGGAGGGCCGCGAGCCGCGCGCGATCTCCCGCCACAGCCGCTCCGCCAGCCCCGCCACCGCCGCCTCCCCCGCGCTCTCCTCCTCCCCGCGCCCCTCCTCCGCCGCCTCCTCCTCCGGCCCGGGCGCTGCACCCCGCGCGCCTTCTCCGTCGGCGCAGGCACTACCGGCTCGCCGCGTGCGCGCGGGGCGGCGGCGCACGGGGGAGCGGCGAGCGCGGCGTCGTGCGTGACTGCTGCGCCCCACCGATGCCGTTCGGAACGGAAGGGGCCGCAGGCGGCGGTGGAGGCGGCGCGCTCTCGGCAGCAGCAGGCTCCCGCCGCCGCGGTGCTGCGGCATCATCCGCGCGCCTCTTGTCCACGGCCTCGGGCTGCGCTGCGGGCTGCTCCTGCTGCGGAGAGGCTCCCGCGGCTTCCGCGGCGGCGCGGAGGGCGCGGACTTCGACCCGCAGCGCCTCGAGGTCCTTCGCAAGTCCCGCCGCCGTCCGCTGCGAGGCGGAGAGCGCCAGCCGCATGCTGCTCAGCACGGGGCCGGGGAAGTGCGAGCAGATCTCCGGCGCTGCAGCCCGTTCAGGCCCAGGGAGAGCATGCGCGAAAGGCCAAGAGGCGCACGGGATGCGCGCGACCCGAACTGAACCAGGACCTGTCCGGCGTCGAGATTGTCGAGCGGCATGGTGCGGTTGCCCTCGATCCTGCGCTCCGGATCAGGAAAGCCGGCAATGCCGGCGCCTCGCCAGCCAGGAGTTACCTCTCCCAGCGCCACTCGTTGGGAGAGTTCATCGAGCTCTCCCGCGCGATGCAAAGCTTGTATTCAAAGAGGGCGCCCTTGGCCTTGCCTGAGGAGGCGTCGCCGTGGCTGCCGTCGACCTGTAGCTCCCCGTACCAAAGAGGCCACCTTCCGCAGCGCGAGCCGCGATGTGAGAGAGCGGATGAGATAGCAAACGGGCGTGCATATGCGCAGGTTTGCAATTCCGAAGTTCGAAAGAGCGCGAAGAGCCGCATGCTCAACAGTTCGGGAGACGTTTCAAGCCTCACGGCGGTGGTCAGCTTCCAGCCTCCGGTGCGAGTGAGCGCCCAAATGCACTCGCCCGCGTGTGTCCCTTGGCAAACGACCGAGATCGGCACCTGCCTCGATGATCAGGCGCCCCTTGCGCGTGGTTCAGACATTGCGATCGAATTCGACGCACCCGCACGGTCGCAGGCGGCGCGGCGGCGGCTGACGTCGACGTCGACGACATGTGCGCCGATCGATCAAATTCGAAGGTCGAGCGTTCGCTACCCC
This sequence comes from Cyanophora paradoxa, assembly GCA_004431415.1. NCBI lineage: Eukaryota > Glaucocystophyceae > Cyanophorales > Cyanophoraceae > Cyanophora > Cyanophora paradoxa. The sequence goes on along the minus strand of QPMI01000189.1, from coordinate 63,498 downwards.
TCGGCCTCCTCCGCGCCCCTGAGGCTTGAGCCCCCCTCCATCACCAAAGGCATAGTTTATGCAATTGTGAAAGGCGCAGCTACTATCTATAATAGCACGATGGCTACCGGTGCTCTCGGACGACGACGGTGTACGGGCGGCCGGCACCGGAGGTCCCCTCGCGGCGGGCGTCACGCTGGTAGGCGGCCATCGCGGCTGCCGCCACCATCTCGGGGGTGGGCGGCGGGGCCGCCCTCACGGGGTCCCCCATCACCGTCCACTGCCGCTCGCGCTCGGGCGCACTCGAGGACGAGGGGCGGGGCGCCGGCTTGCGGGCCGCCTCCGCCGCCTTCGGCTCGTGGTGGTGGCGGTGCCGCGAGCAGGTGGCCTTGGCGGCCGGCCGCCAAGCCGGCACGGACGCCGCTGGGGCCGGGGCGGGGCCGGCACTGGTGCGGCCAGTGCTGCGGGGCCGGCTGGAGCTGCGGGCCGGGGTGGCGGCGCGGGCGGCGGCGCTGCTGGTCTGGACGGCGATGGAGACGGCGGGGGCGGTCTGCGTGGCGGCCTCGGAGGCGCGGCGCTCGGCGGAGCGGGCGCGGCGGTCGGCGCGGTGGAGCTTGGCGCGCAGGGAAGCGTAGAGGGACTCGATCGCCCCGTCCAGCCGGCGCCGCTCCGCCTCCGGCAGCCGCGCCGCGCCGGACACCCACGAGCCGCCCTCCGACCCGCCTCCAGCCTCCTCCCGCCCGCTGCGCGACCCCCGCGCCGATGGCCACGCCTCCCCTCCCCACGGAGCTTCGTGGGGCGCCCCGCTGGGGGCTGGGAGACCTGCGAAGGAGGCCGGCGGGGGCGGCTCCGCGTAGTGGGCGCGCGCAGCCTCCGCGGGCCGCCAGGGGCGCTCTGGCGCCGACCACCGCACCTCCGCCTCGGGCCACGCGAGCGCCGGCGCCCGCTGCTGCGGCTGCGGCTGCAGCGGCGGAGGCGGCGGCGGGGGCGGCGGAGGGGGCGCGGCCGGGGCGGGGGCGGGGCAGCGGGGCGGCGGTGCCGTAAGCAGAGTCGAAGGAGGCGCGATGCGCGAGGGGGTACTGGGCGAGGTGCTCGAGGCCCGGGGGCCGCCCAGGCGGGGCGGGGCCGGGGCGGGCCGGGGGGCGGCCTTGAGGGCGGCAAGCTCGGCTGGAGGGCGCGCAGCTCGGCCGCGCAGGCCGCCACCTGGCCCCGCATCGCCCCCGCCGCCCCCGCCACCTCCGCCATCTGCCCCGCCACGCGTCGGCCCCGCGCAGGCGAGCGGCCGGCCGAGCGCCGGGGGGAGCACCTCGGCCTGGCAGTTCGCCAGCTCGATCTCCGAGGAGGTGAGGAGCGGCCCCGCGCGGCCCTGCCGCGCCCCCGGGGCTGCCGCCGGCGGTGCCCGGCGGCGCTGCGAGGGGAGGCGGGGGGCGGCCTCTGAGGCAGCGCTCCAGGAGGCGAGCGACGACTCCTCGTCGGCCTCCCGCCGGCCCCGCCCCGCGGCCGAGAGCTCCCGGATCTGCCGCCCGCCTCGCATGCCGTGTGGCGGGAATGGGGGCGGGGCCGGGGGCGTGGCGCCCACCTTGATCTGCATCTCGGCGAGTTTGCCGCGCAGCTGCTCGATGCGCGCGCGATCGCGCCACGCCCGTTCCACCGCCGGGTCTGCGCGCGGCGGCTCCAGAGGCACGGCCGGCAGGGGCTGCGGGGGCGGCGAGATGACGGCGCGGCCGCGGGTCGCCCGCCGGGCCGGGCTGACGGTCGAGGCCGGCGGGGCGGCCCGGGGCGGGGCGGCCGCCGGGGCGGGGCGGCGGTCGGGGCGGTGGTGGCGGGAGCGGGCGTGGTGCTCGCGGCGGCCGAGGATGGACTCGGGGGGCGAGTGGAGGGCCGGCCCGCCCTCGGGGAGGCCGGCGAGGTCGTACCCGAGGAGCCGCCGCCCGGCGGCGAGGGCGGGGGCGAGGGCGAGGGGCCCCGCCCGCAGCACCGGCACGCCGCCTCCGCCGCCTCCGCGCTCCGCCCGCGCCCCGTGCCCCGTGCCTCGCCATGCTGCCGACCCTCCCGCTGCTCCGCCCGGCCCTCCACCTGCGGCCGCCTCGGGCAGCGCTGCCCGCGGCCATCCTCACGCTCCTCGCTGCTGTCGCCCCCGCGGCTCGCCCTGCGCTCCCGGCCTGCTTCCCCTTCCCTGCTCCGACTGTGCTCCGCACTCCGATTGTGCTCTGGACTCCGGCCCGTCCTCCTGCGCCGCCCGTCGTTTGCCCTGCGATGCGGGCTCCGGCTGCGGCTGTCTTCGCTCTCGCTCTCGCGAACGCCGACAGGGCGGCGTCGCTGCAGCGGGCTCCGCTCCTGGGCCCGCGCCCCGCCCGTCCGGCGCTGCCCCCAACGCTCTGCGTAGCGCTCCCGGCTCCGGCTGTGGCTGCGGTTGCGACCCCGGCTGGAGCTCGGGCTCGGGCTCGGGCTCGGGATTCTGCCTCTGCTGCGGGCGCGGCCGTGGCTACGACTGCGATCGCGGCGGCGGCGGCGGCCCTGGCTGTGCCCGCCGCTACTGCTCCGGCTGCGGCTGCGGCTGCGGCTCCGCACCCTGCGGCCGCGGCTGCGGCTGCGCTCTCGTACGCCGCCGCGGTCGGGGCGCCAGATGCGCTCGACCGTCTCGGGGGCCTCCCTGCCGGCGCTGCGGCTGCGGCCGCGGGGCGCGCTGGCATCGGGCGGGCTCCCGTCGGGCGGGCTGCGGCCGCGAAGGAGCAACAATTGGTCGCGGCCGCCAGCGCCGCGGCCGGGGAGGAAGAGGGCCTCCGGCGGGGCCGCCGGGCTGCCGGCCGCAGAAGAGCCCTCCGTCGCCCCGAGCCGGCCGCCGACTCGCCCTCGTGCCACCCGCGCTCCCAGCCGATGCCTGCGGCGCGTGTCAGCCGCCCGCGGCGCCCGGCGACGACAAGGGGCTGCGCACCGAGGGCCGGGGAGGGCGTCTCGGGGGCACCGCTCGCACAGATTCGCGCGGGCGGTGCGGCGGCTCGCCGCGGTGCCTGCCTTCCTCGGTCGGCCCGTGCCGCGGGTCCCGTCGCGCCTCGGAGCGCGGCTCCAGGGGCGAGCGGGCGGGGGCGTGCTCTGGGCGCCGGGGCGGGGCCGGGGCGCGCTGGTGCCCCTCGTCGGCACCCTCGGCGTAGTCGTAGGCGGCGCTCCGGTGGAGGTCCCGCGCCGCCTCCGCCGGGGCCGGCGGCGAGGCCGGCGCGTACGCGCGCGTGCGCACGCTGCTCGGCACCCCCGTGCTCGCCGAGCGCGGCGCCGGGCCCGGCGAGGCGATCGTCACCGGCGGGCTCACCTCCGGACCCGGCCACGGGCGCATCTCCTCGGCGCCGCCGGGGAGCGGGCGGGCGGCGCCGGCCGCGGGCGGAGGGCGGGGAGGTGGAGTGGCGCGGGTGGAGGGGCGAGGCGAGGGGATGGGGCTGCTGCGCGGGGAGGCGGCGGAGGCGCGGGCGGTGGAGGCGGCCCACGCGAGGTCCTCGGGGCGGGGGCGGGCCGGCGGGCGGCGCCTGCGTCGGCGGCGGCGTAGCGCGGCGGCGCGGCGGAGGGCGGCGACGAGAGGGAGGCGGGCAGCTCGTGGCGGGGGCCGGGCCCAGGGCGCCGCGGGGCCTGAGGGGCACGGGCTCTGCGCCAAGGAGGGCGCGGGCACGGGCGAGGGTCTCCTGCAGGCGCGCCTCGACGGCCTGCAGGGGCGACGGGCCGGCGGCTGCGCGCTGCTCGGCGAGCGGCAGGGCCGGCGGGGGCGAGAGAAAGGCCTCGCGGGCCGGGGGCCGGCGGGGCTCGCCTGCCCGCGCGCCAGGGCGAGGGCCGCGTCGACGACCGCCACCGGCGAGGGGCTCGACTGCGCCAGCCCCGCACGCTGCTGCTGCGGCGTCGTCGGCGTCCCGGCGCTTGCGCCCCCGCCGCGAGCGCGGCGGCCGACGCTGGGCTCAGCGACTGCAGCACCGCCCGCAGCATGCGCCCCGGCGAGGGCGGCGGCGCCGGCGGCGCCGGCTCCGGTGCAGAGCCGTCCTCCTGGCCAGCGAAGGGCGGCGGGGGCGGAGCCGGGAGAGCCATGGCGGGGACGGGCGGGCGTGGCGCCGGCGGAGGGGTGCCGTAGGTCGCGGGTCCGGTGCGGTGCTGCGGGGAGCGGTGCGGGAGGGGTGTTGTCTCCGAGGCCCGGGCGCCGGGCTGCTGGGGGCCCTGCCGCGGGCTCTCGAGAGGCGGCTCGCGGGCGGGGATGGGCCCCGAGGGCGGGGCCGGGGAGCGGAGGGCGTCGAAGAGGGAGTCGTAGACGGCGGAGGGGATCTCGGGCTCCGCCGAGCCGGCCGCCGAGCCCGACGCCGACGCCGAGAGCGACGCGGAGCCCGACGCCGAAGCCGAGCCCGTCGCCGACGCCGAGCGCGCCTCGGAGCGGGGGCCCGGTCCGCTGTAGCGGTGCGCCGCGGGGCGCGGCGGCGGGGCCTGGGCGCGGGGCGACGGGGCGTGGCGGAGGGCGCGGGCGAGCGCGTCGTCGGTCTCGCCCCGGGAGGCTGCCGAGAGAAACGAGCCGTCGGGGCCCGCCGCAGACCCCGGGCCCGACGCCAGGTACTCCAGCAGCGTGTCCCGCGGGCTCTCCGGCCCCCGCTGCCCCGCCCCGCCGGGCCCGGCGCTCTGCCCCGGCGGGGGCGGGGCGCGCTCGGGGCTGCCGGCGGGGGTGAAGGCGTTGAGAAGGGCGCGGGCCTCCGTCACGTCCTCCGCAAGGAACGCCACGCGGTTCATGTACACCTGCGCCACCACGCAACGTCACCCGCGGCCGACCGCGCGGCGCTCCCCTCGGGCGAGCTCGCACCTGCTGCCCCCCGAAGTTGTCCTGGACGAGAATACGCACGTACCGCGCGTCTCCGGCGATGGGCTCCGCGAGGCCGAAGCACTGCCATCCGGGCCGCTGCGCGGTGGTTGGGACCGCGCGCCGTCGGAATTCGCGCCCTCGCAGTCGGCGCATTCACGCACCATATCAGCCTCGACCCTGCAGACGGAGCGGAAGCTCAGCAGATCGCCCGATACGAGGATCTTGGCGGATCTCACGTTTGTCCAATAGCTGCGGCGGCGGCTCAGCGAGGCGTGGAGCTAAGCTTGCGGAGAATCGCACCCATGCCAACAAAAGAACGCGAAGGTATGTATCTCCGGCCCCGGCTCCGTGAATTCGAATGTGATGGACTGTGGCACGCTCTCGGCGCTCAGCCAGAGGTCCTGCGCGGGTATCAGCCGGGTTCCAGGCTCGAGCTAAGGATGAGCACCTCGTCTGAAGCGGTGAGCAGGTTCTCCGCGGGGCACCCAGCCGCAGCGCTCGACGCCTCGACGAGCCGGACCGGCCGACTCTCGCGCAGGCCTGGCGGCGGTGCGGACGCCATGCGCGGCCCGGATCGCGCTGCGGTGGTCGGCTGTGGCGTGGCGCGAGATGAGCTTTGGACGGGTACGCATACTCAAGGCGGCCCAAGGCGGCCCCTCTTGCGTGAAGATCGCGCATTCACGACGGCGCTGGGCTAGATCGCGGCTGTCACCGTCATCCGCGACACGTACCAGCGGCGCGGAAGCGCTTTCGCCTCGCCTGCTCAGCGCCCCATGGAAGGTGCGATGTCGCCCCAGCAGCTGTGTTGCGAGAGCTCACACGCCGTAGAGCCAAGCTCGCCAGTCGGGACGCCCATTCGCGAGGATGACGAGGAGGAGACCGAGTGCCAGGACGTCTTAGAGCTCGCGGATGACACAGAGCGCAGCGCGTGTGATGTAGGCGACGCCGAGGAGTTGCAAAGAGACGGTCCGCCTCGTACGCCGGCCGCGACGAGGGGATTTCGCTGACGCGCGCGGCTGGGCCGCAGAGCGTGCGAGTCGCGGCGGGAGTCGCGGCGGGAGTCGCGGCGGGAGTCGGAGTCGCTCTCCTGAGTCGTCGGTGCAGCGCTCGCGGTCCCCTCAGGAGGCGTACCGGGAGTACAGCCAGGAGGAGCGGCGGCCGGAGAAGCGCGCCCGCCGCTCGGAGGCCGAAGCAGCGGCGCCGGCGCGGAGGGACGCGGAGAGCGCCGGCGGGGCCCTCACGGCAGCGCAGCAGCAGATCATGCGGACGCTGACGCAGGCTGCGCTCGAGCTGCTGGGGCCCCGCGAGGAGGAGCGCTACGTCAAGTCGACGCGGCTCTGGGCGCGCTACTACCAGCTGAGCGGGCGGCCGCTGCGGCGCTCCATGGAGCTGTGCGACTTCCCGGGCATCCGCGGCGGCTCGATCTCGGCGGTGGCGCGGCAGGCGTGGCCGGCCGGGGCGGTCGTGGAGCAGGGCAAGGGCGAGACGAGCGACCCGACGCTCTACTTCTTCACCGACTTCGAGGCCGCCGTCGCCGCCGCCGGCCTCGACCCCGGCCCCGGCGCCCGCTTCCCCGCCCCCTCCCCCCGCCACTCCCCCGCCTCCTCCGCAGCCGCCAAGGCACCTGCGGGCGAGGCGCGCGCCGCGCCGGCGCCGGCGCCGGCGCTGTACGGGTGTGTGGAGGCGGTGGGGAGCACGTGGGGCGGCTGCTGCGGGAGGCCGGGGGCCGGTGCGGGGGCGGCCCCGTGTCCCTCACGGCGCTCGCGGCCGCCTGGCGCGCCTCCGCCGGCACCCCCGAGCCCTTCTCCCGCGCCCTGCCCCCGCCGCCCCTTCCGCACCCTCCTCGGCGCCATCGCCGCCCTCCACCCCGCCCCGCCCGCCCCACTCGGCCGCCGGCGGCCGCCTCATGCTGGCGCTTTCCTTGGAGGAGGCCTCCGGGGGAGCGTGGGCGGCGCCGGAGGCCCCCACGGGGAGCTTCCTGGAGGTGCTGGTGGGGACGCTGCGGGCGCTGCGGGCGGCCGAGGGGCCGGCCCGCGCTCCCGCCATCCCCGTCGGCCTCCTCCTCGAGGCCTGGCGCCTCTGGACGGGCCGGGACTTCGGCGCGGCGGCGGCGGAGGCGGCCGGCACGCCGACGGCGGCGAAGCAGCTGCAGGCGCCGGCGAACGCGGCGAAGCTCGTGTGCCACCGCTTCCTGCGCGGCGTCGCCAGCGTCGCGCGGCCGCCCGAGGGGAGGCGCGGGAGGAGCCCCGGCTGCTCCTCTCCGGGCCCTCGGCCCCGCCCTCGGCGCCCCCGCCGCCGACACCGACGACGAGGCGCCGGCCTCCGCCCCGGCCCCGCCCCGGCCCCGCCCCGGCCCCAGCACGCCGGCGCCGGCCCCCTCCGCCTCCGCTTCCAGCGTGGCGGCGGGGCCAGCGCCGAGGCCGCAGTACGGGGACGAGGAGCAGGCGGCGGGGGCGCTGCGGGCCGCGCTCGACGCGGTGGCCCTCGAGGAGGGGCCGGGTCCCGTGCCCCTCGCCGCCCTCGGCCGCGCCTGGCGCGCCCTCGAGGAGACGCGGCGGCCCTTCGCCGCCGCCGCCCCGCCGGGGGCCCCCTACCGTTCCCTCCTCGCCGCCCTCGTCCGCCTCTGCCCGGGCCGCCTCCTCCCCGTCTCCTTTGCCGGCGGCCGCCTTCGCGCCCGCCTCCGCGAGGCGGCCGCTTCGTCGGAGGAGGCCGCGGGCGGGGCGGGGGCGGGGCGGCGGGGGAGTGGACGCTGCGGCAGCTCGCGGAGGCGGCGGTGGCGATCTTGCGCGAGCTGCGCGCCTCCGAGGGGCCCCGCTTCCCCTCCCCGCCTTCACCGAGGCCTGGGCGGCCTGGTTCGGGCCCGCCCTGCCCTTCCCCGCCGCAGCCGCAGCCGCCGGCCTGCCCGGGGCGGCGGCCCTGCAGCGCCCGCGGGCCTCGCGAGCGCGCTCAAGGCGCTCGTCCCGGGGGCCCTCGCCGGGGACGAGGCCTCGGGCCTCCGCTGCAGCGGCAGCCTCGGAGAGGCCGTCCGCCGCGGGCCCGCCGCCGCCGCCCCCGGCCCGCCCCTCGAGCTCGAGCCCTCCGACGCCGAGGAGGAGCGCGCCGAGGAGGAGGCGGCTCCGGCGCCGGGCCGGCAGGCGACCTCTGGCAAGCCGCCGCCGGGCAGCCCGAAGAAGAAGCAGCGGGAGGCGGGGGCGGCGGAGGAGGCGCAGGCGGCGGGGGAGGCAGGCGGGGAGGCTCCGGGGGGTGGGAAGGGGGAGGGGGAGGCGGAGCAGGTGAAGCGGCAGCTGGCGCGGCTGGTGCTCCTCATGGCCGCCTCCGAGCCGGAGCCGAGCGTGGAGGCGCTGAAGCAGCGCTGGCTGGCGGCGCGCAAGACGCCCCTCGCGCGCTCCATCGCGGCGGCCGCCCTCGGCGACGACCTCCCCGCCGCCCTCGAGGCGCTCCTGGGGCACGCGGTCGCCGTGCGGGGCGGCCACGGCCCCCGCCCCGCCCGCCTCCGCATCCTCGACCGCACCGAGCTCCAGCTCCTCGGCCTCAACTTCGACCGCAACGCGCAGCGCCTCGGGCGGGCGCTGGGGGCGGCCCTGGCGGGGGGCCGCTCGGCGACCCTCGGGCAGCTCTCGAAGGCCCTCGCGGTGGGCCTGAGGCAGGACCCCTCAAAGCTCCTGGGGGACCTCGGGCTCCCCACCCTCCGCACCGCCGCCCTCCTGCTCCTGCCCGGCGCCGCCCTCCTGGAGGAGGCGGGGGCCCCCTCGGGCACCCCCGCCGACGAGGCCTGGCGCCTCCGCCTGCGCCCCGGGGCCGACCCCGAGGGGGCCCTCGAGGAGGGCCTCAAGGCCGCCCGCCGCTGGGCCAAGGCCGGCGAGCTGCGGGGCACGCCCTACGGCAAGCACCTGCCGCGCCGCGCGCCCCTCCCCCGCATCGCCCTCGCCCTCTTCGACGCCATCGCGGCGGCCGCCGGCGGCTGCGGCCCCGGGGCCGAGGCGCCCGTGGCCGCCGTGGAGCGCGCGTGGCGCCTCTCGAACCGGAGCCTGCGCTGGGCGGAGTGCGCGGGGAAGGTGGGCGCCCCCGAGGACGTCCTCGAGGCCGCCCCCGCCCTCCTCGCCGGCGCCGTCGAGCTCCGCGCCTCCGTCCTCCGCATCCTCGGGCCCTTCCTCCCGCCCCCGGCCCCCGAGCCCGCCCCGGAGCCAGGCCCCGCCGCGCCGCCCCTGCCCCCTCCGCCCCCCGGTGCGCCCCGAATCTGCCCGGCTCGCCGGCCGCCCTCCTTGACGGGAAGGGCGGGCGGGCGTTCAGGCCTGGGCCTGCGGGTGACGATCAGGAACGACGAGCGGGGGCGGCCGGCGGCGGCGGGCCCCTACGAGCAGCTGGCCTACGAGGAGTGCGCGGAGCTGTACGCCGCCGGGGCGGCCTGGCGCGCGGGGCCCGTCGAGGATCTCCCCGCCGAGGTCTCGGGCTGGGAGGGGCGGGACGACGAGTGGCGGCGGTCGGCGCTGCGGCGCGCCCTCATCGACGGGGCGATCCACCTGACGGGGACGGAGGAGTTCCGCTCGAACGCGAGCGTGCGGCTGGGGCTGCTCGAGCCGCTGCTCGGCCCCGCCTTCACGCTGCACGCCGCCCAGCTGGGCCTGCCCCCCGACCTCCCCGCCCTCGTCTCCGCCCTCGCCGGCGACCTCCTCGAGGCCCGCCCCGCCCCCCGCCCCGCCCCGCCCCGCCGCCCCACGTCGCCCGCCTGCCCCCACGCACCCTGCTCCTCTTGATGCGCCCGGGCCCCTCCCATGCGCAGGTCCGGGTCGATGCGTACGAGCGGGAGCTGCTCTTCGTCCGCGTACCCTCCTCCGGCTCCGGCGTACGCAGGCCCTATCGCTGATCATGAGCTAGCCCCTGGCCCCCTCACCATCTACCCCCGATCACGTACGTCCCTGCCACTGCGGCACGCCAGCAGGCGCCGGCCACCTTCCCCCCCCCCCCTCCCCCCCCCCCCCCCCCAAGCTTTCCGGATCCCCCATGTATACGTAGCTACGTATACGTATACGTAATCATAAATTTTTATAACCTAGCCTGCCAGGCTGGCCATGGAGCTCGCTGCAGCTTAGCGCTATATATATAGCTAGCGGTATAGCTAGCTGGCCCACCGGGTACCGGTACCCCCCTCCACCATCCCCAGCCCCCCCCCCCCCCCCCCCCCCCCGCGCGCGCGCGCGGCCCCCCCGATCGCTGCTGAGTCGCGCAGGTCGTTCTACTTCGACGGGGCCAGGCCTAGGGTACCGGTAGCGCGGCGCCGGCGCATGCCCTAGGCCTGAATCGGGGTGCTGCTTGATTGAGGGCCTTTGAGGCCCGCGAAAAATCGAATATTATAATTAAATATATTTAATTTAGACAGTTTGTATATATATACTTTATAGTTAAAATACCAGCGTTTTGGTCGCACTTGTGGTGTTTTATCCAATACAACACTGCCCCCGTGGGGCTATCTGGAAAAAAAACTTTATAGTTAAAATGCACGTGTTTACTATAGTACTAGTATATACGTCCGTTTATATATAGCTCTTGTTATTTACGTATACGTAAGATCCATATACATTTATACTATATATACGTATATATACGTATACGTATACGTACGTACCTACGTACCAATTATATATAATAACTAGAAAGTTAAATATTCCGGATCCTTATAATTACTGGACCTTACACGGGTTTGTTTTTTGCTGACATGTACATGACAGTGATGACACTACATGTATGCCATTGTACGTGTAGAAAATTTACTAAAAATTGGTGTAGCCGCCGGCGCCGGGCGCCTCGAGCTCGATCGCGAGCTCCTCGATTAATTACCGCTAGCGCTGCACATGTACACTGTGACATCTACATCTGTCCCCTCGAACCTGCAAGCCGAGGGAGCAGTCGCTGCTCATGCAGCTCGCGCTAGCCCTACTAGAGTAGTAGTAGCGCACCTGCGGCCGCTGCGGGAGTAGTAGTCTGCGGCGGGGCAGCCGTAGCACTGCGGCAGCAGCACTGCGGCAGCAGCGGACAGCTAGCCGCTGACTCAGTGAGCAGCCTTGAAAGCTTCTGCCGCAGCGTCCGACGGTCGAGACTCCAGACTCCAGACCTAGACCATCGGTGGCATCAGACCGTCGATCGAGCAGGAATCCGGGAGCGCGCGGGATTCTGGTTTCGCCGAAGTTCGATCGCGCTCTCAGAGTCTGAGCTCTGCTGAAGTGCGCGGCACCAGCAAAACTTGATCGGCATCTCTATCCGAGGCTCGTCGCCGGCAACCGGCCCTCCCATACACAGGGTTCCCGTCATTTGGTCCGGCGAACACGAGAGCGCATCGACGCCGTCGGTCAGCGATCGGGGCTGGTTTTGTTGACAGCGAGATCCGTAGTAGCGTAGATGTTTCGGTGGATCAAGCAGCGCCTCGGCGCGCTGTCGTCGGCGAACAGCGGCTCGCCGCGGCATTCGCCAGAACCGAAAACGCGGCGAGGCAGCGTAGTACATCCAGGCCAGGACAGGTCCTCGCCAACCGTCGCTGAGTCCCCAGCGAGCCCCGCGAAGGCCCCCGCGGCAGTGCCCGAGCTGGGCGAACATAACACGGAAGAGGAAGTTATGGTTTGCCTTTTCAGGGCTGCCACAACAGCGGACGGGCGGCTGGATTACCCTTCGTACTTGAAGCTGCACGGCGGCTTGTTCCGGGCGCTACGGCTAGAGTGGACTGCAGCAGAGGCACAGGCGCGGGCGCAGTCGGACTGGCTCGCGGACAGCTCCGGGGCGCCGCACGTTCCCGTCGACCGGTTCCGGGCCTCCCTCCGCATGCTCGCCCAGCGGTGGACGGGATCCGAGCCCTCCGAGAAGCCCCTCTCCAGAGAGTGCGTGCCCATGTCTACGCCACGCGCCCAACCCCGTCTCACGCTCCCGAGCAGAGCCGTTCTGTTCCTCGTGAAGCTCGTCCGATGCCTGACGCAGCCCTCGATCGACGCGAGCGGCGCCAAGGTCCTCAAGTTGCGAGACTGGCACGGTGCTTTCCGCCCCTGCCTCTTCGCCGGCCTCAGCGGGCCAGGCCCTGACAGACGTCCGGCAGATGTGCCTCTCGGCGCGTGCGTGCCCGAATCGGTCGTGGCGGCTCTCAAGGCCAAGCCGCCCGCCAGGCCGTCTCCCGTGCGCCCCGCCGGCCCCCGCGCCGTCCCTGGGCCCCCCCGATCGACCTCCGCGCCCCGCGCGCAGTCGCCGGGGGCGGAGGAGCGGAGGTCGCCGTTCCGGACGGGGCGGGGCCGGCGGGGCCGGGGCGGGTCGTTCGACGCAGAGATGGTGGCGCGCAAGCTCGCGCGGGCGCCCTACGAGGACGGCACCGTGCACGAGGTTGAGGCGAGCAGCGGCGAGGACGGCCCCGCCTCGGGCGACGCCTCGGGGGAGGCCTCGGGCGACTCCGGGGAGGCCCAGGGGCGGCCGCCGCGGGCCCTCTCTGTGGAGCGGACGTCGTCGATCCTGCTGTGCGGGCCATCGGTGCCCGCGACGCCGCTCTCGCGGTCGCCGGAGAACTCGGCGCGCGTCCTCTCGCGCTCGGGCTCCGCCTTCTTCTCGCCCTCGACGCTCTCCTCGGGCTGCGCGACGCCCGCGAGCACGATCCGCGGCACCAAGACCGTCTACAACGCCGGCAAGGCCACCCTCATCGCCCCCTCCGTCGTCCTCGAGCTCTCCCTGCCCCCGACCCTCTCCTCCTAGCCCGCCCTCTCGCCCCGCCCCCGATCGGTCTCCTCCATTCCCCTCCATCCGCGAGTCCTTGGCCCAGCCCCCCCCCCCCCCCCCCCCCCCCCCGCTCGCCCCCCTCCGCCCCGGGGCCCCACACATTTTTTTGCCGCCTGTGCCGTGCGCCTGGCGGGCAATTGGGGACTTGGCCACCTTCGTTTTCATCTTCGCTTCGCTTCATTCGTCGCGCTCTTGTCCAGTGTAGTGTGATTGCTTATTATCCACTTTCAATGTATCTACATAAAGTCAGCTCAGTATAAATATCAGTATAGCAAAGATTCGCAACATCAATCAACTCCCGATGCGATCGCATGCATGACGCTCAAATCCGTACGCGTGATCGATCCCCAAGTCCGAGGTCCTAGATAGTACTGGTGCGGCGACGCGGCGAGAGACGTCGACTCTAGATCTTCGAGTCTCAAGACACCGCCGTGTCGATTAGATCTAGATCTAGATCCAGATCCAGAACATCGGAGCTCGGACCTCGCGATCGATCGCGAGCTCAGCGGCTCATGATCTTCATCCGCTGCCGCACTGGCGGCAGTGCCGCAGTGCACTGCGGCAGGACCTCAGAGCCTCGGAGCTCCGAGACTCAGATCGCGAGGCATACCGTACAGTGATGATATGCCTGATGCATACCGTAGTACTGTGATGATATGCATATGCGCATGTGAGTCAGCGGCTCAGCGGCTCTCACTGAGTCAGCCCGACGCGTACCGTAGTACGGCCTGCTGCAGCGGCTCGATCCGATCAGAAATCGAAGAGACCGTCGACGTCGGACACGCACTGCGGCAGTAACTTAGTAACTGACACCGTGGCACTGCTGCCAGTGCATCACTAGTACTTTACGGTGTGAATCACCGCGCAGCTCGTCACGGCGTATCACAAGTCATTAAATTATGCCTGTAACAAAGAGCTCAGGAAAAGCGGGCGCAGCTCGAGAGACAAAGCACCGAACATAGCGGACTTCCGAGATAAGGCACTGCAATAACCTTCCTACCCTCGCGCCAAGTTACGTGATGCGCGTCCGCTACTCTGATCTGCTACAAAGCCAATAGCCAAAAAAGACCTGTACCCTCAGGTTCTCGCAGAAACCAACTCCTCAGAGGAACGAGACGCGAGCCTAGCCTACCGCAGCTCTACCCAAAATCGCCTACTGCTCGCCGCGGGGGTCCGCCGGGCGCGCGAGCGCAAAATGGCACAAGCAGGCGGAGGCAGCCTCCGGGCCCTCAGATGTGCGCCCCCGCGATTTGAGCGAGCTTGCGCATGAGCCTGCGGGGCGCCGGTTCGTGAGGGGGGCCGGGGAAGGCGGGGGCGGCGGGCACGCGCCAGTTGGAGGGCTCCCGCCTATCGTCCAGCAGGGGGATCGCCTCGAGGCGCTGGATGATCTGAGGCGGAGTGAGGCGGCGCGCCCCGGGGCGCCCGGGCGGGTCGGGGCGGGGCGGGGCGGGGGAGCACCTCGGAGAAGGCGGGGCGGCGCTCGGGGACGGACCAGCAGTCCTGCACGATGTCGAGGAGAGCCTGCGGGCAGTTGGGCCCCGCCGGCGGCAGCGGCAGCCGGTGGCCCTTCTCCGCCACCGCCAGCGCCGCCTGGATCGGGGTCATCTCTGGGGGGGCGGGCCCGGGGTGAGCGGGAGGGGCTGGCGGGGCGCGGGGTGGCTCGCGGGGGCCGCACTGGCGAAGGGGACCTCGCCGGTGACCATTTCCCAGACGCAGCAGCCGAAGCTGTACACGTCCACCTTCTCGTCGTACTTCTCGTTGCGCAGAATCTCGGGGGCCGCCCAGCGGTACGAGCCCGTCTCCCCCGTCATCTCCCCGCTCTCCTCCTTGATCCGCGACAGCCCGAAGTCCACGATCTTGATGTGCCCGTTGTCGTCCAGCTGCGCACCCCCCGCCCCCTCTCACTCACCCCGCCCCACGCCCCGCGCCCCGCGCCCCCCGCGCACCACCAGGTTGGCGCTTTTCTGCAGGGGGCGGGGGGGCGGGTGAGCGGGGCGGGGGCGGCGGGGCGGAGCGGGGCGGGGCGGACGAGGTCGCGGTGGATGATCTTGGCCTTGTGGAGGTAGGCCATGCCGCAGGCGACCTCCTTGGCGAGCTGGATCACGTGGTTGATCTCCAGCCGCGTGCTCTTCGTGCTGTGCAGCAGCCCGTACAGCGAGCCGCCCCCCAGGTACTCCGTCACGATCCACAGGTTCGGCGCGCTGCTGCACGCGCCCAGGAAGAGCACTGGCCCCGCGTCAGGCGCGCTGGGGTGGGGCGGGGCGGGCAGGGGCGGGGGCGGGGGCACCGATGTTGGGGTGGCGGAGCTTGGAGAGCATGTCGACCTCGGAGCAGAACTCGGCCCAGACCTTGTGGTTCGAGCCGCCCACCTGGTTGAACTTGAGCTTCTTGATCGCCACCTTCGTCCCGTTCCACGCCCCCCTGCCCCCGCGCCCCCGTCGGCCCCGCCCCCGCGCCCCCGACCCCGCCCCACCCCGCCCCACGCACTCGTACATCTCCCCGCTGCCCCCCTCCGAGATCTGCACCGGCGCGTCAGGCCGGCGCGGCGGGGACGGGAAGGCGCCCCGCCCTGCCCCACCTTGCGCGAGATCACGATCTGGCGGCGCCGGACAGCGTCAGTGGCGCTCCGCGGCGGACGAGGCGCGGGGGGGAGCGGCGCACGTCCTGAATGTCGATCTCCCACGCGTGGCCGCCCCAGCCGGGCGGGCGGGGCGCCTGCGAAGGCGGTGCTGCATCGCCCGACGGCGTGCCGCGGCCGTCGGCGGCGGAGCGGCGCTCCTTCTGGTGGGGCGGCGTCTTCCCGTCGTCGGTCAGGGCTGCCTGCAGCTGCTGCAGCACGTCTGCCGAGCTGAAGTCGCCCTCCACGATGAACCTGCAGCCAGCCCGCGGCGTGTGAGTCGGCGCCCCGGCCGCCGCGGCGCTGGCGCGCACGTGTCGAGCGCGTAGCCGTCGACGGAGGAGCAGGCGAAGGCCTCGCAGATGTTCATCGAGCATGCCGCCATCGCCGCCGTGATCGAGCGCAGCCGGTTCTTCTTGTCGCGGAAGACCTGCCGGCCGCGCACGGTCAACGCCGCTCGGGCGAGGCCGCCGGGGACGGCCCACCATTACGATCTTCTTGAACTGGCTGGCGCTGACGTCTTGCGTCTTCGAGGAGTTCGAATTGCCGGCCTGCAGGTACGAGGCGATCGACGGGCTGCTCTCCGACGGAGAGTCCGACGGCAGGCGATGTGCGAAGTGAGGCAGGATCTGCCAAGCGGCGGCCTCAGCGCGTGCGCGAGAAGAGCTGCGCGGTACAGCAAGCCCCATCACCTTCAGAGCGACCCCGTTCCCGCACTCCGCTTCCTGGATCAGCTGCATGTGTATCTGAAAGAAGCGTTAGCGGGCGGTCGATCCGCTGGGGCAAGCGCTGCGGTCACCGGCACATCCTGCGTGCGAGCAGACTCAGGATAAAGAAAGAGAACTAAAAACAAGGGAAGACCTCGGGGTCCACGTCTTGGGCGTATCGCGTGGGAAGTCTTAGGAAGTGTTTACGAATCTGGTTCGGCGCGTAAGGGGATGGGCGCGGAACGATGTGGATCAAGGTGCACTGACAGAGTCATAGACAGGATGATCTGCAGATTGTGCAGTGAGCGGAGCAGGCGCACGGGAGAGGGAGAACAGCGGTCAGCGCACCAGAACTGGGTCTGTAACCTAGGACCACCGTGGCGACCTGTGCAAGCTTCTCTAGAGTCACAGAAGGAGGCCTAGAAGGTTTCCGCGATGGCCCTGAGGAGCTGGATCCGCCCACAGGTGTCTGGGGCGCCGAAGACCGCCCCAAGTCCTCGGACTCAGTGCGATTACGCGTGTGCTGGCCAGGACGTTCAGGAGGTCGCTGTACTTCACTGGATTCCGCAAAAGCACTAGATTCCTCCGCCACGGCCTGCTTTCTTAACCTTTCCTCCGCCAGCTGAGTGGGCTCATCAGCGGGTGGTTGGCATCAAGTCTGCGGGAATGCAGACCTGCCGCCGGAGCAGGGGACTGGCGTCAAGCCTGTGATGGGCGAAGCCGTCAGTCCACGGCATTGTGCATTACGCGGCGCAGGGCGGCGCAGGAAACGAACTTGTTGGGAAGCCTGGTTGATCGCCGGGGACGCGGCCAGTGAGCAGAGGCGGAACAATCGCACTAATGCACCAAGGAAAGGCCGAACGCACGAGCTTACGCGATGGAAGCCGAGCCCCGACTGCATGGAGTTATAGCTTTGCTGGCTGATCATGCCGCAAACATCGTGCTGTCCAATCTGAAACGTTCTGATGCGGTTCTCCAAGTTCTGATCTTCGTTTGCGGTCTCTCCCGGAATTAATCTCGGTACCCCAGCGACACTTTGGCCGCAAGTTTGGCGCTCCGACGAATGGCCCTCCGGCGGCTGGGCTTGTCCGATGAGCTCATGGACAGGTATGCTGCATGCTCAATGTGTCCCGCGAGTGCTGAGCGTTTCGAAGGTTTTCTGCGAGCGGTCTTCTGAGCGCTTCGGACGTCCTAAAGCGCACCGAGATCGAACTCCGCAATGTGCGAATTTGATGACGTGCTTCTGGGCATTCCCTGCGCCGCGCGCTTCGGCACCCGCCGGCGCGACCGCTGCACGCCGAATTCGAGCACGCGCGCTAGATTCTCGACCTCTCGCACGAGGAGGTGCTGCGCGTCCAGCGCATCATCGGGGCCGCCGTCGCGCCAGCCCCGCTTACGGTTCGCGCCGAATGAGCGCCGCCCAGTGTGCGGTGGTCAGGTGGAATCCAGGTGCTCCGCATGCGAGAGCAGGCGTTGAGGCTTTTCTTCATTCCGACTGGCGCGGGGGCGCGCCTGGTGCGTTCGACGCCCGGATGCCCGTTCCTCTCCTCTCTGAATGCGTTTTTGACGCCGGCGCAGGACGAGAGCCTGCGAGGGGGGCTTCAGTGCGGGGCGATCACCGAGGCCTGCTCGCTCCTGCGCGGCCGCTCGCCGGTGGTTGCGGGGCGAGCGGGGGCGCGCGCGCAGGTGTGCGGGGCGAGCGGGGCGGGGAAGACGCAGCTGCTGCTGCAGGTGGCGCTGATGGCGGCGCTGCCGGCGGCGCTCGGCGGCCTCGGCGGCGGCGCCTGCTTTGTGGACACGGAGGACGCCTTCGCGCCCGACCGGCGCGCCCGCCCCCGCCCCGCGAGCGCGGCGCGGCGGCGTGCGGCGAGGGCGGGGGGCAGGCTGGTGGAGATGGCGCGGGCGCGGGAGGGGCGCCACTTCGCCGAGCAGGCGCGCCTCGCCGAGCTGGCGTCTGCCATCACCGTCTTCAAGGCCGGCGCCCCGGCCCCGCCCGCCCCCTCCCCCTCCAGACCCCCGCCCCGCACCCAGGTCGCCAGCTGCGCCGAGCTCGACCGCCTGTGCGCCCTGCGCCCGGCGGGACGGCGGCGGGGTCGGCGGGGGGCTGACGGGCGGGGCGGGGTCCAGGCTCGGGGGCCTGGAGCGGCTGCTCATCGAGCGCCGCGTACGCCTCCTCGTCGTGCGCCCCTCCCCCGCCGCCCCGCCCCGCCCCGCCTGCCCCGACCGCTCCCGTCCCCCGCCCCGCAGATCGACTCCATCGGTCCCGCCTCCGCCGGCGCCTTGCGCCCCATCTCAAGTATGGAGCGAGCGCGGGGGTCGGGCGGAGTGCAGCGGGGCTGTTCCGGAAGGAGTACGGGCAGGGGGCGCTGGCGCAGCGCGGGGCCGCCCTGATGGCAACCGCCGGGCGCCTCAAGCGCGCCCGCCGCCGCCGCGCTGGGGCCTCGCGGGGGCGGCGGCTGACGGGGGCCCTGCAGGCGCCTCGCCGAGCACCTCTCCCTCGCCGTCGCCGTCTCCAACCAGCTCTCCCGGGGCCCCTCTCCCGCCGTCCGCCCCCCCCCTCCCCCCCCCCCCCCCCCCCCCCCCCCTTCCCACCACATCCCCCGCCCCGACCCCACCCTCGCCCCGCAGCGTCGGGCGGGGGGAGGGGGCGGGGGCGGGCGGGCGGGGCGGGGGGCGGTGCGGTGCCGGGGGGCGGGGGCGCGGAGGGCCAGGCGGCGCTGGGGCTGGCGTGGGCGCACTCGGTGAGCACGCGGCTGGTGCTGGAGGGCGCCCCGGGGGGCCCCGCCCCCGGCGAGGGCCTCCTCCACGTCGCCAAGAGCGCCCACTGCGCCCCCGCCGCCCTCCCCTTCCGCCTCGGCCCCGCCGGCCTCCTCGTCCTCTAGCCGCCCCGCTGCCACCCGGCCCCTTCCCGCCATTCTTCCCCGCTTGCCGATCGCAGGAGCAAGATGACCCTAACCCGACCTCGAGCTCGAAGCCCCCCATGATCCCCATCATGACCAGGGCCTCAGCGGCCTCTCTTCAGATACTATGATAGCGATGTGTCAAAGCACATCTCGACTCGGCAATCGCAAATATTGGAATCAGCCTGCCAGCCTGGCAGGCTGCAGGCTGCTGCTGTGCCGCAGTACCACATGTACATTGGGCCAGGCTCCCAAGCCGTTGTGACTTCGTAAATTACTCCGCCCCAAGTCAAGTCCGACGCCGTGATCGATGACGGTCATTATTCTCGCCGACGCGGCGAGTCGGACTCCGGGACCCACCCACCGCGGCCGGGCCGATGACCGCCCCCGAGTCCAACGTAAGGCCTGATCGACGCTCTCAGAGCCTCGCCGAGTCGCCCGGGCGCGGACTCACTCCCGTTCCGAGGCTATCAGGCTGCGTGGGCTTAAGCTTCGCCGTCGGATCTCAAGGGGTCCAGACCCCGGGGCTCCCCCGGAACCGGTTTGGCGGCTTTGTGAGGCGCATTCTAGTCACGAATTCGAACCGCTGATTCAGTGAGTCTCGGGCACCATCGGTTGCGGAGCTGCCCGATCTAGCTCTGACGCCGGGTGTGCGAATGCCGACGGCGCGCAGAGGCCGGCTGCAGCGATGAAATCGAATTGCAGGGGAGCGGGGGAAGGGCCCGACTGGTGGAGGGCGCCGGGGGGGTGGCGGGGGCGTGGGGGCGGGGCGCTACTCGAGGTCGGCGTCCTTGGCGGCGCCGGCCTCGGGGCCCTCCGCCTCGTCGTCCTCGTAGATGTTCGACGCCTGCCCCGCCCCGCCCCCCTCGATGCCAGCGCAGCGCCGAGGCGAGCGGGGCGGGACGCGGCGGGGAGGGGGGGCGGACCATGGCCCAGATCTGGAGGATGTTGTCCTCGGAGACGGAGGCCATCACCCACTCGTCCTGCGCGCCGCCCGGTGACGGGCCGGCGCCGGCGGGCGGGCGGGCGGGCGCGCCTGGTCGTTGTGGTTCCAGGCGACGTCGGTGACCTTGGCCGTGTGGCCGCCGTGGATGAACTGCCGGCCGGGGTCTCGGCGCCGGGGCCGGGGCGGGGCGGGGCGGCGGGGGCGGACGAGGAGCTCGGGGGGCCCGTCCTCGGCGTCCTCCGCGCTCTGCTCGGCGCCGATGCGGGCGAGGTCCCACACGTGCACCCGCCGGTCCGACGACGTCGACGCGAAGATCGTCTCGTTGAAGGGCGCCCACGAGACGTGGAAGACCTGCGCGCCGTCACCCCCCGCGCGGGGGCGGCCGGGGGGCGGGGCGGGGCAGCGCGCGGGCCTCGTCCTGGTGGCCCTGAAACCTGTGCAGCGGCTGCTTCGCGTTCCGGAGGTCCCAGAGCGCCACAACCTGCCCTCCCGTCTGAGGCGCAGCCCGGGGGCCGCCCAGCCGGCGGGGCGGCGCGGGGCGGGCCTTGTCGGAGGAGCCGGTGAGGACGAGGTGCTCGTTGAAGGGGCTGAAGGCGAGGCCGTTGCAACAGCCCTTGTGGGCGTCCACCCGCAGATTCGGCTTGTCCCGGCTCGCCGCCTTGCGGTCCCATCTGCGGCGCCCCGGCCTCGGAAGGCGGCGGGGGGCGGGCGGGGCGGGGGGGGCGGACATGAAGAGCTTGCCGTCGTCGTCGACGGAGCCGAAGACGGCGTCGTTGAAGCGGTGCCAGTCGACGTCCTGCCGCCCCGCTCGAGGACGCGGCGCACGGCAGGGAAAGGAAGGGAAAGGAGGGGAAAGGAGGGAAGGGCGCTGGGCGGACCTCGACGACCTTGGCGTGGCCCTTGAAGGTCTCCAGCGGGTCGAGCGTCTTGCTGTTCTTGCCCACGCCCTCCACGTTCCACGTCAGCACCAGCGCGTCGTCCGCGCCGGAGAGCAGGATCCCCTTCCCCGACTTGTGCGGGTTCCACGAGAGCCCGTACCTGCCGCCCGCGTCGCCCCGGCGCGGGGCGGGGCGGGCGAGGGGCGGGCAGGGGGCGGGGGGACCGGGGGGGCGGACCCCTCCTTCGTGTGGCCCTGGAGGACGAGGTCGGGGTTGACGACGTTGTCCTTCGGCTTCGAGTCGTGCTTGGTCGTGTCGAAGATGCACACGCGCGCCGTCGGCGTCTTTGTCGCGATGAGGAACGGGTTGTCCGGGCAGTACCGCGCCCTGTCGCCCCGCCCCGTCGGCCCTACCCGCGCACGCCGCCGGCGCATGCTGCGCACCTGTTAACCTCGCCCTCATGGTTGATCCGCTGGATGATCTCTATCTTCCCGCGCTCGCCGGCCCCGAACCCGCCGACGTCTGCGCGAGCGCTCGGGGCCCGCGACGGGCGCGGGCGCGGGCACACTCACCGCCGTCGTCCTGATACTGACGCGCGTCGATCTCGGCGTCCTCCGTGGGCATGATGACGGAGGCGATCATCAGGTAGTTCTGCTCGTTGTCCGACGTGTGCGTGCCCAGAATGAGCTTCTGCTGCGTGTAGTCCTTGCCGGGCAGCCTGCGCTCGGCGGGCTCGCGCAAGGGGACGCCGGCCGGCGGCGGGGCGAATGCACGTCTTCCGCTCCGGCAGCCACTGCACGGTCAAGCTGGGCCACTCCAGCGCGTGAACCATGATCAGGTCGTACAAGAAGGGCGTGTTCTTCTTCCAGATCTTGTATTCCTGCCGCGGGGCGGAGCCCCGGCGTTAGCGCGGTGGCCCCGGGCGCGCCCCTGGCGTTAGCGTGGGGCGTTGTACCTCGTTGATGATGCGCTCTTGCTCCTCCTCTGCGGCCGTGGATTCATCAGGGAGCGCAGAGGCCAACTTGAGCGGGCACGAAGGCGCTGCGCGCGACTCCGCGCGAGCAAAGACGTGCGACGCACCCGCCTGCATATCCACATCCTCATTTTCGGCCATCGGGTCTCGCCTTGACCGTGCGCCTAGCGAGTCTCGCGGGAACCTTAGGAGGCTGTACCCCCGAAACTTCAGCCAAAATCAAGATGGGCCGGCCCCGGAAGCGCGCAGCGGCGCAATTAGAGTCCGAAGCAGAGAAATCGGCCGCCCCGCCCGCCAACCGCAGCAGCGCAAAGCGCCAAAAGGCCGTGGACAGTACTCCGAGCGCGAGCGCAGGCGCATCAACTGGTCATACTTCTTCGACCCTCCCTGCGTCAGCGGCGTGCATCCATGATCTCCCCGACGAGTGCCTTCGGCTGATTATGCTCGTGGGTTCCCTACCAGCACCGCGCCGCGGCGCCGCCTGCACCTAACCACTGCCTGACCACTGCCTAGCACCGCGCCGCGGCGCCGCCTGCACCTAGACGAGCCCCGCTGCGCCTAACCACTGCCTGCAGTGCGTGATTCAGCCCGGTGACTTCACTAAAGAATACATCGCGCTGGCGCGAGTCTGCCGGCGCTGGCGCGACGTGATCTCGGCTACGCACAACTCCAACATGACTATGGCGCTCCTCGAGGACTGGTCCGCTTGGCCGCTCCCCGGACGGGCAAGTGGGGCTGACAGCGGGGCAGGGGCGTGCGGGAGCCGCGGCGGGGCGGGCGCGGATGCAGGAATGTGGAGCCGGCGCTGCGTCGCTGGGGCGGGCAGGTCGGGTGCGCGGTGGTCGGCGTCTTCAGCTTGAAGCGGGGGCCGGACATCGCGGGCCTCCTCGCTGGCCTGCCGACCCTCCGCCGCCTACATCTCAGCCTCAACCTCATCATCGCCGCCGGCGTGCGCCGCGCCGCGCCGCGCCCGACCCCGCGCCTTGGAGTTCCCCGCCGGCTCACGGGGGGGGGGCGGGCGGGCAGCCGCGGCACGAGCTGCGGATCGAGCACGAGCGGCTGGCGGTCTGCACGCTGGACTGGTCCTCGGGCCTCGAGCCCATCCCGGAGAGCGGCCCCGCTGGCCCGGCGGCGAACCGCACGCCCAAGCGCTGCCCCATCCGCCGCTTCCACTTCCGCACCCCGGCCCTCTTCAAGCTCCAGTGCCCCATCACGGGTCCGCCTGGCGCGCCGGGCCCGCCCCCGGGGGCCGACCGCCGGCCGCAGAGCCGGCCTCGTGGCGCGAGGCCTTCCAGGGGTGCCCCAACCTGCGCAAGTGCGGCCCCTCCCGGCCCCGCCCCCCGCCCCGCAGCCGGCCCCTCAGGCAGCGCCCGCCAGGCTCTACCTCACCGGCGAGGGGACGGACGCGTGCGCCGGGCCGGCCACGGCCCCGAGCGCCCGGGCCTCTGAGGCGGGGGCGCAGGTACGGCACGAGCCTGCAGATCGACGCCGAGGCCGTCGTGCGCCCCCGCGCCGCCCCGCGTCGCGCGGGGGCGGCTCACGGCGAGCGGGGCGCAGGGGGCGCTGGCGGCCGCGTGCAGGGGCCTGCAGGACCTGGACATGCGCGCCCCGGGGCCCAGCCGGCCTGGCTTGCGCGGGGCGCTGAGGGGCGGTGCAGGCCGGGCCCGGTGCCGCAGGAGGCGTACGGGGCGCTGCTGACGCGGCTGCCGGCGCTGCGCTTCCTGGAGCTGTGCGCCTGCGCCGACCCCGCCTCCTCCCTCTCCTACCTCGCCTCCCGCTTCCCCGAGCGCCCCCTCGACGTCCGCCCCGACGCGGCGCGCCAGCCCGCCGCCCCGCCGCCCCTCACCGCCCCGCAGGGCCTCCAGCTCTTCGGCATGGCCCTCACCAACGAGGACCAGGACGCCCCCGTGATGCCCCCGGGGCCCCCGGCGCGCCCCCGCCGCCCCACCCCGACTCCACGCAGCTCACCCCGCGAGCGCGCCGCAGGGGGCGGGCCCGACGGGGCCGGAGTGGGTGAGCGGGGAGTTCCGGACGGTTCTCGACGCCTGGGGCCCCCGCATGAAGTTCTTGGGGGTCATCTGTGTCGCGGGGGACGATCGCGAGGCCGCCGCCATCGGCCCGCCCGCCCCGCCCGCCCCGCCCCCTGTGCGCCCGGCCGCGCCCGCTGACGCCCACGCAGGCTCAGCCGTGGCTTCCCTCCCCTCCCTCGAGTGGTGCGCGCGGGGGCGGGGTCGGGCGGTTTGGGCGGCGGGGAGGGAGCGGGCGGGGCGGGGCGGCAGGCTCCGGGTGCAGTTTGCGCGGGAGGCGACGTGCGGGGAGAAGGGCGAGCTGCTGGCGCGCGTGCTGGCCGCGGCCCCGGCCTCGCTGCGCAAGCTCGAGCTCTACAACGCCACCTGCACGCCCTCGGACACCGAGGAGCCGCCCCGCAGCAGCCACTGCTCCTGCCTCACCAACGTCCGCCCCCGCCCCCGCCCGCCCCCGCCGGCGGCGGCGCTGAGGCGGGGCAGTGCGTGGGAGAGCTCGTGAGCAAACGGGGCCTTCCCGTCCTCCGCCGCCTCCGCAAGCTGTGCGCGCCGCCCCGCACCCCGCCCCGCCCCGCCCCGGCCCCGCCTCACGCCGCCCCGCAGCCGCATCCGCATCTGCCGCTGGAAGCCCGGTGCGGGGCGGGGCGGGCTCGGTGGGCGGGGTGTGGTCGGGGGCGGGGCCGAGCGGGGCGCAGGGCTGCTGGGGCGGCTGGTGGCGGGGCTGGGGCGCGGGGCGGCGCTGGAGGTGCTGGACGTGGCGGAGGGCTGGGACCTCGCCCCCCGCGACCTCGAGGCGGCGCTGGCGGCCCGCCCCGCCTCCCTCCGCAAGCTCGCCTACTCCCACGACGGCCGCCTCCTCGCCACCCGCGCCGCCTCCGCCGCCTTCGCCGCCCTCCGCGCCCGCTTCCCCGCCGTCAAGCTCGACCCCAGCTACGACCGCGTCCTCACCGTGCCCCTCCGCGCCCCGCCCCGCTGAGCCCCGCCCCGGCCCCGCCGCCCCGCCCCGCCCCGCCCGCGCGCCGCAGCTAGGCCCCAGCCCGAGCTCTCTCGTTGCGTCCGAGGCTTAAAGAGGCAAGCTTAAATTTCTACAAGCTTGATCGCGTGCGCGCGCGCTGCGCATGCGCGTACCTGAGCGCGGCCTCGGTGGGGGAAGGAGCTGCGCAACGCATCGCGGGTGGAGCCTGGCGCGTGCACACGCGCATAAGAATTGAGCTGCCAGCTCGCGTGCGCGCGAGCCGGCCGGCGGCGCGGCGCCGGAGCCGGTCGGGGCATCTCTTAACGTGCACGTGCGCATGCCATGACGCGGCCGCAGCTAGCGCTGGAGCTCGGCCTGCCGGCACCGCCGAAGTAGATCGTACGCCCAGACTCTGAGAGGCGCCCAGAGGTACTGGGGCGGAAAGTCCTATGATCCTATGATCTTAAGCCCGTAGGGTAAGTAGACCTAGGTTTCGATCTCGAGCTTCGGTATTCGATTTCGATTTTCGACGTCACTTGCCTATCTGACTCAGTGATTGAGCCCATGGATTCGACCGGCGGCCCACTGCTAGCCAAACAGCTGCTAGGGCTAGTCCAGATGTTGTCGGTCGTCTCTGAAATGCATCCGAGGAGATATCATTAACTTCACGCGCGAGAGAGCGGGGGCGAAGGGGAGCGCGGCTTGTGGAGGGTGGGCCTGCAACCGTGCATGCGGCGGCGGTTGGGGCTTTGAGGTGGGGCCTACTTCTTCTTCTTGCCCTTCTTGCCCTTGCTCTCCTTCTTGGCGTTCTTTGCCTCTTCCAGGTCGCGCTGGTACTGCTCGATCGAGCTCTTGATGTAGTACCTGCGCGTCCCCGCGCTCGACCTTGCCGGTGATGGGGGGCGGGGCGGGCGGGCGCGCGCACGCCGTGGAGAGGGGCCGGTTCCTGAGGGCAAAGCCGCAGCCCTCCTTGGGGCAGTTCTCGTTCTCCTTCAGGTGCTCCACTATGCTCGCCCTGTTGAAGTAGTGCCCGCACTCTGCCGGGCGCCCCGGCGCGCGCCGTCAGCTCGAGCACGGCGCGCTTGCCCACGCCAGCAAGCGCAACCGGCCGCGGCGTACCGGTCACGACCTGCATGCATATGCAACCGATCAATCAGCTGGCGCAGCGGCAGCGGGATATTAGTCACGAACCGGATCCTCCATTAGCTGGAGCAGCGGCGCCGGCATCGGGTCAAATCGAAGAGTGACCAGAGGGGCCCGGGAGAGCGCACAGTTTTCGTGAGATTGCACAGAAAGGGCGGTGGGATCTCCTCCTTGTCGCCCGGCATTGGACAAGTAGCCGAGCCAACAGCCCACCTTAGCGAAGCATCAAACCTGCAAATGAGCAAACACGGCCTTGTGATCCCCGGCGCCGGCTAGTTTACGGCTCTCGCGTGTGCTGTGAGGGCCGGCTTGTGGGGGGGCAAGTTGCAGGGGGATACAGCACTGCAGAAGCCTCTAGAAGCGCCAAGGTTAAGCTTCAGGAGCTCTGATTCCCTCCAAGCGCTCGCAACTTCACAAGCTAAGCCGAGGCTTCACATTACCCCAGCTTTCAACGCGCATACCCAGAAGCTGCAGGATCACAGGATCGTCGAATGCCGGTGTGCCATCCACTTCACGACTCGCTCGGCTCGTCGGCTAGTCCTCTAGCTCTTAGCTAGGCCCTTGGCCTCTGCTCCCTTATTTAGCCCTGTCCTCTGGGCCTATACCCTTGTACGCGTTGCCATCTGGTCCAGCGACCATCTTAGCACGCTCAGAATAGCCCTAGCACTATGACTAGCCTCGCTGTAGCTATGTCTGGTGCTATATCTGTTCCCTCTGTACTCAATCCTACCGAGACTCTGCTGCTCCGTCGCACTGGTGCTGCTCAGCCTCTTGCCATCAACCTGCCTGCTCAGGTCTGCACTGGGCGTGCTTCTCTTAGCCGCGCATGGGGGCTGCTGCGGGGATCCAGCGGGTAGGAGCGGTTGAGTGCCATCCACTTCACGACTCGCTCGGCTCGTCGGATCGTCCTCTAGCTCTTAGCTAGGCCCTTGGCCTCTGCTCCCTTATTTAGCCCTGTCCTCTGGGCCTATACCCTTGTACGCGTTGCCATCTGGTCCAGCGACCATCTTAGCACGCTCAGAATAGCCCTAGCACTATGACTAGCCTCGCTGTAGCTATGTCTGGTGCTATATCTGTTCCCTCTGTACTCAATCCTACCGAGACTCTGCTGCTCCGTCGCACTGGTGCTGCTCAGCCTCTTGCCATCAACCTGCCTGCTCAGGTCTGCACTGGGCGTGCTTCTCTTAGCCGCGCACCGGCTGCAAATTTTTTTTTTTAAGTAGCCCACCGGTGAGCGCTTCGAATTCAAGGCGACCGTATCGGACGGGCTTCAAGGTGCTGCTGGCGCGCGAACCTGCGGGAGCGCCTCATCTCGCTCCAGGCCCGCTGCAACGAGCTCCAGCTCCTCGTACGCGTCGACTACAAGTTCCCCGTCCGCCGCCCCCGCCCCGGGCCCGCCGCGGCGCCCTCCCCGCCCCCGCTGAGCCGGCCGCGGCCCGGCGGCGCAGGAGGCATTAGTGAATTCGCACACACCGAGACAATACGGCTAATGATAGAACTGAGGAGTCCGTAAAGTGTCAAGTCGAAAGATGAGCCTACTGGTTACGCCGGGTAGGGAACCTATCAGCCATCGGACAGGGTGGAGCTAGTCAAGGAGACGTAAACTAAAGCAAAGCTAACCCAGAGCAGAGAGCTACTACCTATACATCTAGCCTAGCTTAGGACTAGGCTACCGAGAGGACTACCCAGGGTCTACGAGAGGGAGGTAAATTAAAACACTACTACTGCTAGTGCTGCCTGCCTAGGGACCGTCGGGACGTCCGGAGCTCGCGGCTGTTCTACTGTACGGTAGGAAAGCCAGGACGGACCCGCGGTCTAATCTGCCTACTCTCGACGCGGCCGCGACTACAGCTAGCGCGGCGGGCTCCGCGTCGAGGGGGCCGCTCGCCCGAAGCGCGGGTGGAAGCACGTCGGCGTAGAGGGGCCGAGGGGAATGAGGCGAGGGGGACGTTGCGGGGAAGAAGTGGGGCGGGACGGAGAAGGTCGGCGCCGGCCGTGGCGGGGAGGGGAGGGTCGGATTTCTCGGTCAGCAGGGCTTCCAGCCTCGAACCAGCCGCCGCACCCCCGCCGCGGGCAATTGCGAGCCCCCCTCCGCGGCGGTCCTTCAACCCACGGTCCTGGCACGATGGCCGGGGTATCTGGTGGGTGCAACGACCAGCCGAAGCCTTCCGCCAAGCCTTCCGATCCATCGTTCCCTCCCTGTCGAGGCGCGAGGAGCGCGGGCGAGGTCGTGAATGGGAGGCAGGGCCAAGAGAGCGAGCGGGAGGGCAGAGCGGGAGAGGGAGGCAAGGCAGGCGCTCGCTTGGGCGGGGCCCAGCGAGTCGGTCGGGGCGGCTATATCTAGTGTGTGCGAGGCTAAGAGTAGATCAGGTAAGTTTCTCGAGGACTAGGTATGGTGAAGTAGTAGGTAGGTGGTGTCGAGAGTCTCCTCCCGACGTAGCCCCCCCCCCCCCCCCCCCCCCTTTCGCGCGGCTCGGGGTACCGTTTAGAGCGGGCTAGGATGTGACTCCCAAGGGCGTACCTTGACGCAATCGTAGAGCTCTTGGGCGCGGAGCGCCGCCTTCCAGCCCGCGTACTCCGGTGGGCAGTCTGCGTTCCGAGCGGCGTTGAGTAGATTGTGAAGGCGAATCGGCCCGTCGCAGGCGGCGCAGACTTCCTTACAGGTCCGGGGGCCGCGGGCCCGCTCTCGGGCGCGGGCGCCCGTGCGGGGCGGGCGCGGTCGCTTCTTTGAGGCCTGGGAGACGCGGCAGTCGCGTTCCCACTCCGCGTTGATTTCGCAGCGACGTGACCAGAGGCGTCGGGCCCGTTCCAGAAGCGTTTGCCGAACGCGTTTAGCTGCGCGTGCCGCGTACCGGGGTGCAAGGTTCAGGCAGCGTGTGAGGGCGCTTTCTAGACTCTGCTGCGGCGCAGGAGGAGATCCGGATCCGGGACGAAAGCTAAGTTGATCCGAAAGTTGATCCGAAAGTTGGACGAAAGTTGAGGTTTGACGGACGAAAGTTTGGACGAAAGTTGAGGTTTGACGGACGAAAGTTGGACGAAAGTTGAGGTTTGACGGACGAAAGTTGGACGAAAGGAAAGCTCACAGTTGCGGTACCCCTTCACGCCCGCAGAACGGACAGCTGCAGGGCCCTGCGCGAGCCGGCTACGCCGACCACGCCGGAAAACAGCGCTACAGTGAGTCTCCCCGCGCACTGGTCCTTTCACCCCGCTCACGCCCCGCACGGCCAGCCTCCCGCGAACGACCAGGAATGAACACGGTGCGCCGCACGAACTCGCGCGTGCTGCGATACAAACGAGCACGACCCCCGCTAGCGCACGTATGCTAGCGCTCGCCTCGCCCCGCTCTCGCGCGATCTGGACCCCCGCCATCGCGGCTGCCTTCGCATTTGCCCGCTCGATGGTGTCCCGCCCGATCGACCGCGGTCGCCTCTTGCTTTCGCCTTTGCCCGGCTGACGTGCGCCCCCCCCGCCCCCGGCGCCAGATCGGCCCCGCCGTCTGGGGTGCCGCCGTCTTGGGGCCCCGCCTCGGGTTCATGAACGAGGGCAACGCGTGCTACGCCATCGTCGTGGTTCACTGTATCGCCACCATCCAGACCATCGTCGCCGCCCTCGGCACCGAGAACTGGCAAGGCGGCGTCGCGGGACAGCTGCGGGAGCTCGTCTTGCAGGCGCGCGGGGGGCGCGCCGCCCCTGGGAGCTCGAACGCTCGCTAACGAGGCGCAGGTGTGCGAGGGGCGTCCCAACGGGGGAGGCGACGTGCACTCCTGCCAGGAGCTCAAGCGAGCGGTGGCGGCCGCCGATGCCGCATCCGGCTCCCTGCCCAGAAGCCCGCGGGAATCGCCGTTCTGGGGTGCAACTCAGCAGGACGCGTACTTGTTCTTCGTGAAAATGTGCCAGGAGCTACCCAAAGCGGTAAAAGCCCGGCCCGCGCCCATCGCCTCCCCGGCGCCCCCCGGCCCTCACGCCCGCGCACCGCCCGGGCAGGTCCAAGCAGCGTACACGTTCGGCGTCCGACGGGACATGAAGTGCGAACGATGCAAGTACACGTCTGCCGTCTTCGAGCAGCAGGGGGACATCCCCGGCGAACTCCCCCAGTCGAGCGGCGCCCCGACGCGCTCCAGCACCCTTGATCTCCTTCGTCGTTACTTCAAGGTGCGCGAAAGCGGAAACGCCGGCGCTGCCCCTCGCAAAAACGCCCCGGGCGCCACAGGCGGACAAATTCAAGTGGACCCCCTGCTCTGAGTGCAAGGTGGATACGGATGGGGCAGTGCTGACCCGGCTCGACGTCAGCACCCGCGACGAGAAGGGGCAGCCCCGCGCGCCGCTGCCGCCCGCGCTGGTGGTGCACGTCGGACGCTGGACCCACGGCGCGGACTGGGGCGGAAAGTCCTATGATCCTATGATCTTAAGCCCGTAGGGTAAGTAGACCTAGGTTTCGATCTCGAGCTTCGGTATTCGATTTCGATTTTCGACGTCACTTGCCTATCTGATTGAGAGCCCATGGATTCGACCGGCGGCCCACTGCTAGCCAAACAGCTGCTAGGGCTAGTCCAGATGTTGTCGGTCGTCTCTGAAATGCATCCCCGCAGCAGCTCGCGCCCCGTGTTCGGATCTCTGGCGCCGGCGTACGCGGCGCTCGTCAAGGGTCGGCCGCAGACGCCCGAGACGAAGTTCCGCGTCTCGGGGCGGCTCGTCGTCGCGGCGGAGGCCGACGACGGCGCCGGCGCGCTGGGCGCCTCGTTGAAGTCGCAGCGGAGGGCCCGAGGCGCCGCGGAGGAGCGGTCGAGCAATTGCAAGCGCTCGAGTGCGCACGCGCAGGTGCGCATGCGCCCAAAACGCGCACACGAAAAGGCACGGGCAAGAGGCCGGGGGGCTCACGGCTTGTGGTGCGGCAGGGCGAGCCGCTGGTGACGATCGAGGAGCTGCAGGAGGGCGAGGAGCCGACGACGGGGCTCGAGGTCGTCCGCGGCCGCCCCTGCGACCCCGAGCTCGAGGCCCCCGCCTCGCCGGCCCAGGGCGCTCAGACCGCCGGCCTCGGCGATCGGGAGCACTCGGACGCGCGGAGGCGCGGGGCGGGGGGCCCAGCAGCGAGCCCCGGGGCGGGTGCGCCGCACGCGGAGCGGGTGTCGACGCCCGTGCGGCAGGAGAGCCGCTCGCAGGCCCGCACGCCCCGCCCCCCAACGCCCCCGCCGCCCGACCTGCCCCGCGTGCACCGGCCCTTCTCCGCGCGCCGGCCCTCAGGGCCCTGCCCCTCGGAGGCATGCGCAGGCGGACCGCAGCCGTCGGCGCCGCCGCACGCGGCCGGCGGGGTGACGACGGCGATCGACAGCGGGCGGCGGGGCAGCGTCGCCTGCATCGTCACGCACGGGCCCTCCCAGGGCCGAGCCGCCGCATGACCCCGCCCCCCCGAGCCGCCTGAAAACGATATGCGATTCGAGGAAAAAAAGACTAGGGCGGTATCAGGTACAGGGGGCCCGGGGGAGCGGGCAGGCGTGCGGGGCGGGGGCGGGCGGCGGCTATCGAGAGGTGGAGGAGAAGGGGTTCTTGCCCATGGACTTGACGTACTCGGCGGCGTACGCCGTCTCGTAGCAGCTGTCCTTCGGCCTCCTGAAGCGCTCCGGGCACGACGGCGGCACCAGCGGCACGTGGTCCCAGCCCACTGTCTGCGCCGTCTGCGCCCCGTGCGTCAGCGTCAGGGGCCGCGCAGCAGGCGAGCGCACAGCTAAGAGAAGAGAGGGCCGGGGGGCGGGGCCGGGAGCGGGGGCGGGGGCGGGATCGGCGCACCGTCTGGGGCACTGAATATTTTTCCTTGGGAACCTTCATCGATCGCTCGATGGTCCGCATCATGATCGCTGCCGCCGGCCCCGCGGTCAGCTCGCCGCCCGGCACCCCAGCCACGGCGCCGCGCAGGCCGCACCGTCGATCTCTGTGGGCGTGTGGGGCACTGGATTCTCGCGCTGCACAATCGCCGGCTTGTCGGTCACTGTGTGCATTGAGTGGGGGTTGACCTGCGCGAGAGGTCAGCCGAGCCCTACGCGGCCGAGCCATACGCGGCTCTGCCGGAGCTGGCTCAATCGAAAGACGCGACTCTGAAATGCGGGTTGAGCTTCGTGAGCTTCATCTCCTTCTTGATATGCTCCCTCCTGCAAGCTCGGGTGGTTAGAGGGGTCTAGGGTGCTAAGTGCCAGCTCGCTAGCTGCACGAACCAGATGAAGTTCTGGGACACGACGTCGACTTTCTGGCTCCCCTGCGCCGCGCGGCACCGGTCAGGGCCGATCTGCGAGCGAGAAGTCGGAGGCGGCTTACCCAGTTCATGTTGCTGCTGCTGTGAACGACAGGCAAACAATAACCCCGATGCTGAATAGCCTGGGAGCTCGGATAAGCCGTTTGCTGCTTGGCTAAGAATGGACGCCCCTCGAGAAGCGAACGCAGTATCCTCTACCCCTCTCACGCAGCCGTCACTGAGCCGTGACTGAGCCGCCCCGCACGAGATGGCGTTCGTCGGCCCCGCTGTAGCGAGCGGTCTTGCCAAATTTTGCATCCCGCCGGCCATCCCGCGAACCGCGTGGGCGGGAGCCAGGAGTGCTCAGCGTCCCTGTGCCCGGTGGGCGCTCGCACCGTTCCGAACGGGCGTGCCGCGTAGCTTCACGGCGCGATCGCACGCGGTCCGCCTCGTCGTGTCCCTTGGCCAAGAGCCTGTCGCGGACGTCCCGCCCCCAAAGAAGCGCGGCAGGCCACCGAAGGCACAGCCCGCCAGCGCTGCGGACGCGCAAGACGATGTGCCTCGTCGGAGGGGACGTCCGCGCAAGGCCGAGGCGAGCGCGTCTGCGCCCGAAGCCGCAGCCGCGCCCGAAGCCGCAGCCGCGCCCGCGGCCGAAGCCGCAGCCGCACCCGAAGCTGCGTCCGCGTGCGATACGGCGGGCGGGCCGAGCGCGAACGCGGTAGCGTCTTCAGCGGTTCCAGACGATGCTGCCGCTGCGGTCCCGTCAAGCTCCGCGAAGACCACGGGGCAGGAAAGGAGCAGCACCGACTTCCCTTCGAGCCGGCCGCGCTCGAAAGGGAAGCGCATCGTGGCTCCTGCCCCGAGCGCCTTCATCCGGCCCGTATCGCCCTCGACGTCCCCCGTCCCGACGCCGGCGTCGTCGTCCCCGCCGCCGGCCGCCCCGCCCAAGCCGCCTGCCGTGCCTTCCGAGCCGCCACCTCCGCCGCGACCTGTGGCCGCGGAGCAACTCCAGGCGGAGAGCGCGGCGAAAGCGGCGCATCCCGCGAGGACGGGGGCGGAGAGGCCGCGGAGGAGCTATTCTGAGGCGGAGGGGGTCTCGCGCGTCGCCCCGACCCGCCCGAGCCGGCCGCCCCCGGAGCAGCGCTCGCGGTGGGAGGAGGCGGCGCCGGCTCCGGCGCCCTTTGCGAGCCGGGGCTGGCGAGGGGAGGATGCGGGGGAGGGGGAGGGGGGGGAGGAGGAGGAGGAGGAGGGGGCGCTGGCGAAGATCCGGCGGGCGATGTCGCGGGCGATCAAGGGCCAGGGGATGCGGGCCGCGGAGGCCATCTTCCGCCGCGCCGTCGCCCGCCGCCTCGTCTCCCCCTCCATGCCCGCCCCGCCCCGCCCCGCGCCCCCGCCCCGCCCGAGCCGGCCCCAGGTACGGCATGATGGCGGCGGGGTACCTCAAGGAGGGGCGGGACCGGAGCGCGGGGGCGATCCTGGGGGAGATGCGGCGGGCGGGCCTGAAGATGGACACGCGGACGTGGAACAGCCTGCTGGCCGTGCACGCCAAGCGCGGCGACGTCGAGGCCTGCAAGGCCGCCATGCGCGAGATCCGCGCCGACGGCCTCGAGTTCAGCTCCGGCCCGTCCCCCGCCCCGCCCCGCCCGCCCCCTCCCCGCCCTCACCCGCCCCCGCGCAGAGACGTTCAACGCGGTGCGGGCAGGGCGGGGCCGGGGCCGGGGCGGGGGCGGGGCCGGGGCGGGGCGGGGCCGGGGCGGGGGCGAGGCCGGGGCGGGCCGTCACGGTGGCGGGCGGGGGCGCAGCTGCTGAACGCGTACGTGAAGGCGCGGCGGATGGCGGAGGCTGAGGAGCTCCTCGCCGAGATGCTCGCCAGGCCCGCCCCGCCCCCCGCCCCCCTTCCCCGCCCCGCCCCGCCCACACCCGGCGCTAAGGCGGCGCAGCACGGAAGCGAGCGTGCGGCCCACAGCAGCGACCTTCAACACGCTCATGTGCGCGCGCCCGTCGCCTGCCGGCCCTCACCGATTGACGACCCCGCCGCAGGTCCGGCTACAAGTGCGCGCGGCGCGGCCCGGCCGGCCCCGCGCGGGGCGGTTTGCGGGGCGGTGAGGGCGGGGGCGGGGGCAGGCGGAGCGGGGACCTTGCGGCGCTGCTGCAGACGTGGGAGCGCATGATCGAGAGCGGCGTCGTGCGCCCCGCCCCGCACCCCGGCCCCCGCCCTCGCCCCCTGCCGCTCACCGCCCCGGCAGGAACCGAGCAAGTACAGCTGGTCGATCGGTGCGGGGCCGGCCGGGGCCGGGGCGCGGGGCGGGGTGCGAGGCGGGGCCGGGGCGCAGCGATCGACGCGCTGGTGCGGGCGGGGGACGTGGAGGGGGCGCGGCGGCTGCTGGGGAGGCCCTCGCCACGGGCCCCCGGAGTACGCCGCGATCCTCTACGCGTCCGCCTCGCCCCGCCCGCTCGCCGGCCGGCCGGCACGAGCCGGGGCGGCAGGCACCTCTTCCGAGCGCTCGGCGCCATCGGCGATCGAGAGCGCATCCGCGAGGCCTGGCGCGAGGCCGCCGAGCGCGGCGTGCGCCCCGCCCCGCCCCGCCCCGCCCGCCCCGCCCCGCCCCTCCCCGGGGCCGGCCGCGGGGCGTGGCATGAGGGCGGGGGCGGTTCAGGTTGCGGCGTCGAGCGAGGTGTACAACGCGGCGCTGGGGGGCGCGGCGGAGGCGGGGGACGTGGCCCTCGCGGAGGCGATCTGGGAGGAGCTCGTCGGGGCGCCGCGCGTCGCTTTGGGCGCCGCGGGGGCGCGCCTCGTGCCGGCGGCCCCCTCGGCCCTCTCCGTCTCCATCATGGTCGAGATGTACCGCCGCGCCGGCGACGAGGAGGCCGCCGCCCGCGTCCACGCCGAGGCCCGCCTCGCCCGCCCCGTCGAGCCGGCCCTCTCCGAGGCCGTCCGCCCGCCCCCGCCCCGCCCCGCCCCGCCCGACGCCGGCGGGGCGTCGACGGGCAGGGGCGGCGGGGGCGCAGCTGGTGGCGGGGCGGGCGGTGCGGCGGCAGGCGGAGCAGCTGGAGGAGGCAGTGGCGCGGGGGGACGTGCCGTCGGTGGAGGCGATGCTGGAGGCGGCGCGGGGCACGCGGGGCGTCTCCCGGCAGCGCGCCGTCGAGGCCCTCCACGCCGTCGCCGCCTGCCTCGAGCGCGTCGCCGCCGCCACCCGCCCGCCCCGCGCCGCCCCCTCCCCCCTCGCCGGGCCCCTGCTCCGCGAGCTCCTCGAGCGGCTGCGGGCCGTGGGGTGCGGGCGGCGCGGCGAGGAGCTCTGGGAGGCCGTCGTGGAGGGCGCGGGGCACGCCCCCGACGACTCGGCCTGGAACGCCCTCCTCTGCGCCCGCGTCGAGGCCGACCCGGCGAGCGCGGGGCCGACGCTGGCGGCCATGGAGGAGCGCGGCGTCCGCATCGAGGCGGCCTCGTTCGCCACCATCGCGGCCTTCGCGGCGAGCCGGGGCGGCGCCGAGGCCGTCGAGGAGATCCGCCGCCAGATGGCCGGCGCCGGCCTCCAGCCCGACCCCGCCGTCGAGGCCCGCCCCCCGCCCCGCCCCGCCCGCCCGCCCTGCGAGGCCCCCGACGCGGCGGCAGGTGGCGGCGTACGAGGCGCTGATGCGCTCCCACGGGCTCCGCTCCGACGGCCCCGGCGTGCTGCGCCTCTTCGACGCGATGCGCGCCGCGGGGCTCCACCCGAGCCCCGCGTGCTTCCAGCAGGCCCTCAAGGCCCTCGGCGCCGCCGGCAGGCACCTCGACGCCGAGAACCTCTTCCGCGACGCCCTCCGGTGCCCCCGGCCATCCCCCCGCCCCGCGCCCCTTCCCTAACGCCCCGGCCCCGCGCAGCTGCCCCGTAGCCGCCCGCAGCTCCCTCATCTACAGCGCCGCCGTGCGGGCCGCCTCGCCCCGGCCGGCGCTCCTCGGGCGACGGGGCGTGCAGATCGACGCGGCGGGGCGGGCGCGGGACCTGCGGGGCGTGGAGCGGGCGCTGGACGCGTACCTGCAGTCGGGCTGCCGCCCCGCGCGCGCCGTCTACGGGCACGCCCTCTCGTGGAGCTTCCGCCTCGAGGGGCCGGCCGCCCGCTCCTTCGAGGGCCGCTGCCTCGCCGCCATGCGCGCCCAGGGCTTCGAGGCGCCCCCGCCCCGCCCCGCCCCAGGCGCCCGGCTGCGGCTGACCGGAGCGCGCGGGCAGCCGCTGGAGCTGCTGGGCTCGTGGAAGGACGAGCGCAACAACGCCTCGCTCCGCCGCCTCCTCGACTCGGGCTCCTCCCGCCCCGACCGCCACCGCGCCCCGCGCCGCCCCGCGCCCCGCCACCACTGAGCCCGCCCTCCACGCCCTCCCCGCCCCCCTCATCCCTCCTCCCTTTCTCTCCCAACCGGCGAACGGCACCAGCGGAGCGCAGCGGCATGCATCACACAAAAGCGCGGAGGGGCGGGTGAGGGAGGGCGCGGGGGCGGGTGCGGGGCGCTCAGGCGTCGTCGCGGTCGGCGATGGGCGGGAGGGGCCCCGAGTGGCTGGGGAGGGGCACGTGGGGGTGGGGCTCGTGGAGGACGCGCGCCCCGCCGCGCTCGCGCCAGTCGTGGAGGATCTCGCTCGGGTCGATGGCCGCCGCCGCCGCCTCATGCTCCTGCGCCTCGGCCGCCCGCCGGCACGCCTCGTTCGCCCGCTCCGCCGCCTCGTTCTCCCGCGCGAGGAAGGCCGCCACGAAGCGCTCCATGTCGGGGTGGAAGGGCGTGCTCCGCCCGTCGAACCCCACGTACGCGCTCCCCGTGAAGTACCAGTCCGCCGGCAGCGCCTCCCCCAGGTGCGCCTGCGCCCCCGGCCCCCGCGATGAGGGGGCGTGCGGGGCCGGCGGCCGGCGGCGGGGCCGGCGCACGGCGCGGATGGCGTCCATCTCGGCTGGCGTCACGCTCGCCCGCGTCCTCGGCGCCCGCCACGCCGGCGGCTGCCAAGCGGCCGTGAGCGGGGCGGCGTGCCGAGGGCGGAGGGGAGAGGGGGGGGGGGGTGCACCGGGGGCCGGGAGCGGAGGAGGAGGTCGACGAGGGCGGCGCGCTCGATGTGGCGCCCGATGACGAAGATGCGCGACGCCGGCTCCTCCCGCCCCTTCGTCGTCATCACCACCGCCGCCGCGCTCCCCTGCACCGCCGGCTGCCGCAGCGCCCTCCCCGTCACCACGCGGCCGCGGCGCAAGGCGAAGGGGGGGGGGGGGGGGGGGGGGGGGGGCGTACCTTGATGCGGATCGGCTGGCGGCCACCGCCGTCGATCTCGAACACCTGGTTGTCTGCCGCCCGAGTCCATGGAGGCGGGCGGGCGGGGCGGGGCGGGCGGGGGCACCGCGGGCGCGGACGAGGCACTTGACGCGGAAGACCTCGGTCGTCCCCGCCCGCCCGCCCCGGAGCCGGCCGCCGCCCCGTCGGCGACGCCGTCGGGGGGCGCGGGCGGCCGGGGGCGACGGCGGGATCGGGGCCGCGGCCGTAGGCGTCGAGGGCGGCGCGGAGGGCGTCGGGGTCGAGGGGCGGGCGGAAGGCGACGTAGACGCAGGCGAGGTGCGGGTCGGCGGGGCCGGCGACGTGTCCGGGGCCGTCCCAGTCGGGGCTCGCCAGCATCCGCCGCAGCGCGTTCCCCGGCTCCAGGAAGGCGTCCAGGGAGAGCAGCGGGGCCACGTCGGGCGGCAGCGCCGCCACCCGCCCGCTCACCGTCCGCGCCCGCTGCACAACCGCCCACGGGTTGCACGCCCGCACCAGCGCCTGCGCCTCCTTGACCTCCGCCTCCTGCGGCGGGGTCGGCGGGGGCGGGGGCGGCGGGGCGGGGCGGGGCGGAGGCGGACGGAGGCGGCCTCGCAGTGGGTGAGGACGACGCTCTGGCAGAAGCCCTCGGTGCACTGCTCGAGGAGCCCCGGCATGAGCCGCCCGCTGCGCCGCCGCATCCCCGCCACGTTCACGCAGCACGTCACGGCCGCCACGTAGAAGCGCTGCGGGGCGTGAGGCGGGGCGGGCGGGGCAAGAGGGGGCAGGCAAAGCGGGCGGGCCTCGAGGAGGGCGGGGACGCGGTGGAGGACGCGGGCGACCTCGACGAGCTCCGTGTAGCCGCTGGTGACGTAGAGGACGCGGAAGGGGCGGGGGTCGGAGCGCGGGGCGGCGGCCGAGGCGGCGACGCGGAGGAGGCGCTCCTCGAGGGCGCGCGCGTCGAAGGCGACGCCCTCCTCCAGCGCCGCCTGCGCCGTCACCCACCGCGCCTCCCCCGACGAGAGCTTCACCAGCAGCTGCCCCAGCCCCGTCTGCCCCGCCCCGCCTCTCAGCCCCCTTGTCCCGCGCCCCGAGGCGAGCCGGGGGCGCCCGGAGCGGGTGGCACCTTGCCGCTGCCGGGGACGCCGGTGAGGATGGTGACGGGGATGCGGCCGCGGGTGGGGGCGGGGTCACGCGGGAGCGGGGGCGGGGCGCGGGCAAGCGGGGCGAAGGCGTCGGCGAGCTGGCGGGCGCGGAGGAAGGCCTCGAGGGCGGCCTCGGAGAGGGGCGCCCCCGCCTGCGCCAGCCCCGCGTACGCCCGCGCGTACGCCGCCGGCGCCTCCGCCACGCTCTCCGAGTGGAGCCCCGCCGCGTGCCAGCGCGGCCGCCACTGCACCAGCGCGTCGCGCAGGAGGAAGCGGCGCTGGGGCAGCGAGGGGGCGAGGGCGAGGGCGAAGGAGAAGGTGCCGTCGGGGCGCGGGGCGAGGAGGACGGGGGCGGCGGGGCCGTGGGGCAGGAGCTCGGGGCGGGCGTCGAGGACGAGGAGGGCGTAGGCCTCCTCGGCCGGCTCGTAGACGCGGACGGCGGCGGCGTGGTCGGCGAAGCGGAGGGCGAGGCAGCCGCGGGGGCCGGCGAAGGCCAGGCCCTCCTCGAAGGCGTGCAGCACGCCCCGCGCCGCCGCCGCCCCGGGGGCCCCCGGCACCAGCAGCTCCACACCCTCCACCGCTGCCCGCCCCGCCCCCTCAGCCCCGCGAGAGGCCCGGGGGGAGGGGAGGCCCTCGTGCGCACCGCGGAGGTGGCGGCCGAGCGGGCAGCGGGCGGCCCGGGCGGCGCCGTCGAGGGCGCGGCGGGCGGCGCGGGCGGCGAGGGCCTCGGGCCCCGGGGTGGGCCAGAGGGCGGTGCGGGGGACGTGCTCGGTGAGCACGAGGGGCGCCTCGCCGGGCCCCGCCGCCTCCAGGAACGTGTCCGCCGTCACGAGCGCCCCAGCGGCACCCCGGGCGCCTCCAGCGACTCGAGCCCGTGCAGCGCCGCCCGCACCACCCGCGCGTGCCGCAGCGTCGGCGCCCCGCCCCGCGGCCCCTCCGGCGGCACGAGCCGCCCCTGCGCGTCCCGCGACTCCACCGTGAGCCGCAGCCGCTGCCCCGCGCTCCACGGCTCGCCGCCCCAGGGCGGGAGGCGGAAGGCGCCGGCGGCGGCCCCCGCGCGGGCGCGCTCCTGCGGGGCGTCAGGCGCGGGGGGGCCCGGGGCGGGGCGGCGCGGCGCGGACGTCGAAGGCGGCGAGGGCGGCGGCGCGGAGGGCCTCCGGGGAGGCGAAGCCGGGGCCCGGGGCGGCGTAGGAGCGGACGGCGGCGCGTGAGGCGGCGACGAGGGCGGCGTAGAGCCCGACGAGCATCGCCGCGTCCTCCGAGCGGTACGACGCCCGCCCCTCCGCCACCGCCCCCTCCTCCTCGTCCTCCACCAGCTTCTCCTCTGCGCCCCCGCCCGCACCGCTCGTTCCCCGCGACGGGAATGCGGGGGCGGGGGCGGCGGGCACCGTCGGAGGCGTGGAGGGCGGCGGGGTGCGGGGTGGCGAGGTGGCCGGCGCGGAGGAAGAAGGTGCGGGAGCAGCGGAGGGGCCCGTCGGCCTCGCAGCCCTCCAGGACGACGTGCAGGGCTGCGCCGAGCGCCCCGCCGGCCTCCCCCAGCGTCACCGCCTCCGACGTCCGCGCCGCCTCGTCCTCCGTCCGCAACCCCGCCACCACCCGCGGCCACGGGCCCCCGTGCCGCGCCCTGCCGCCCCCTCGGCGGGGGCCCCGCGGGGGAGGGGCGGGCGGGGGCGGGGCGCACGCGTCGGGGTCGGCGCCGGGGGCGAGCGCGTAGGCGAAGTGGGAGAGGAGGGACTCGCCGAGCTGGGCCTCGGAGAGGGCGGCGCGGGCGGGCGCCTCCTCGGCGTCGAGCTGGCGGACGACGCCCTCCCAGGCGCGCAGGAAGGGGGGCAGGTGCCGCCGCAGCAGCGCCTCCACCGCGCTCGCGTCCAGGCACCCGAAGGCCGCCTCCAGCGCCGGCACCGCGTCCCGCGCCGGCACCTTCATCGTCAGGAAGCCGCCGGCGCCCGCCCCGCCCTCCACCGCGTAGCTCTGCACGATCGGCCACTTCTCCACCTCGCGCGCCGCCCGCTCCTGGTCGCTGCCGGGCCCCGCGCTGAGCGGCACGCGCAGCCGCCTGACGTGCTTCATCATCTTCGTGAAGGAGTGGACCTTGTAGTCCTCCGCCAGCTCCTGCCCGCCACGCCTCGGCGGCGGCAGCGGAGCCGCGGCCCCGGCGTGCGCACCGCGTCAGCGAAGGTCTCCTCGGAGGTTTTCCAGAGGGAGAGGTGGGGCCACCGCAGCGCCAGGGCGCTGATCTGCGCGCCGCGTCGGCCGCAGGGCGCCGCCTCCCCGTGGGGCCCCTGCGCCCCGCACCCTCTTCCACGCGTCCGGGTTGCAGAAGACGCGGCACCTGACCCCGCCCGCCGCTGAGCACGCTGCGGCAAGATTGGGCGGGGGGCGGGGGCGGGGCCCGGACGCACCCCGTGCGAGTGATGAGAAAGACGGCATCCTCAACGTTCTCG
This sequence comes from Cyanophora paradoxa, assembly GCA_004431415.1. NCBI lineage: Eukaryota > Glaucocystophyceae > Cyanophorales > Cyanophoraceae > Cyanophora > Cyanophora paradoxa. The sequence goes on along the minus strand of QPMI01000189.1, from coordinate 22,760 downwards.
TCTGCCGCACCGTCATCCACCGGGCATGAAACGAGCCGGGAGCATCGATCACCGGCGACATTCGTATCGATGATGAGCTCGTGCATGCTGCCGCCAGTCAGGAGGTAGTTCACTGCTCGCGCCGACCAGGCGTTGAACTTGCCATCGATTCCTGTACGATCAAGTCAGAGATCGGTCTCGAGACCTAGGTCTGGCTCCGGCTAGTGGCCCCGGTGCGAGTCGCGGCCACGTATGCGAGTGATCGTTGGCCGTCGTGCGAGTGAACGCCGGACGCACATAGCTAGGGCCGCTAGGCTAGCTATGCGATACGTATATCATCGTTCGACAGCTGTGAGACGCCTGGGCGCCATCGAACGCATGACGCTCTCAAGCCAAACTTTAATTGCGTTGATCGTCGCGGGGCGGTAAGGCTCGTCGGACTGCAGCACACGTCCCGCACGGCAGCGTCCCCGGTGTCACGCACCCGGGACAATGAGCAAGCCCTCGGTAGGTTCTCCGTCGATCAGATGTTGGAGCAGCCGCAGCCGATTGCGCGACTGCACTGGATCGAAAGTTGGCTTTCTTAACATCTCAGAGTCTGTGGGCTGCTTGCACGGTGAAGCAGCACTGCGGCGATGGGTACTCCTTTCGCGAGGGGGGTAGTTCGCCACCAGCACAGCGCGGGCGCGCGCCGCGATGTCGGCCTGCCGGGGGCAGCTGGTCGGGCGCAACAAGTTCTTCTGCAATGGACTCATTATAACGGGTAAGAGCAGAGCTAGCTCGCCGTTTTGGCGTTTTCGCTGAAAAGTTGGCAGGCCCCGATACGAAGAGCCTGCTGCTCACGATTTCGTTTATCTGCATCCCCAGTGTGATCTTTCACTTGTTCGTGTGCGTAATAGCTCCGTCGGCTGTCATCGGCCTCCCGCCGCCAGCCGCAGATCTGCCTCCCGCGGTTTCCGACGCGTTTCGGCTGCGCAGTGGCTGGAGACTTGCTCCTCGACTCGGGCCGTTCTGGAGTCTGTACGTCGGCATCGGCGGCACCATCATCGTCCTCATCCTTCTTCTTCGGACCTCTTTCCAGGAGCCTGGAATCGTGCGGAAGGCATATCTGGATGCTAGACAGCAGATAGCAACGCCAGCAGCAAAGCCTGAGACCGCTGGCGGGGAGTTCGATGTGGAGACCGCCCGCGCCGCTCTCGCTGTGGCGAAGACTGGCGGCACGCTGCCGCCGATCGGAGTTCCTGGCATACCGGGCTTCGAATCGGTTGCTGCCGCCTACGAGGGCATGACTCCCGCATTCGACGGTCCGCTTTCCTGCGTGCTAACGGACCCCGGTCCACACCCCTTGACTGCGTGTCGAAGGTGGCGCTGCTACATCGACTACTATTCCGCGCAATCAGATGTACCAGGAGGCTGTGGTCAACGGCCAGGTTGTCAAGCTCAAGTTCTGCGGTGCGCCCTGCGCCTTCGTCGCAATCCCGCTTTGCGCTGATCGCTGCGGTCGTAGTCACTTGCGAACTGTACCGCCCGCCACGCACGAAGCATTGCAGGAGCTGCAACAACTGCGTCGAGCGCTTCGACCACCACTGCCCCTGGTCCGCGCAGCGGGCGCTTCAAGGTCCGGTGGAGTCTGACCTGACCGCAGGGTCGGCAACTGTGTCGGCCGAAAGAACTACAGATACTTTGTCTGGTTTCTGTGGACGACGACGTCGCTCTGCGTCTACGTCTTCACGCTCTCCCTCATCCGTCTCATCCAGAGGAACGAGGAGCTCGGCGGCGGAGCGCGCAACGTGCTCTACGCTGCGTGGCACGAGATTGCCGCGTGAGTATCCTTTTCAGCGAAGGTCCTGGAACGCCTGCGGGGCCTGACGGCGGCGCGGGCGCGCAGGAGCTGCCTCATCGTCTTCTGCTTCCTCGCCTTCGGCTTCGTCGCGTCCCTTGCGCTCTTCCACGCCTACCTCGTCTGCATCAACCAGACGACGAACGAGGAGATCAAGAACGAGTACCGTTACAAAAAGAACCCGTGGAACCTCGGCGCCTGCAGGAATTGCTTCGTCGTCTGCTGCACATCCATGCCCTCCTCGTGCGCCCCGGGCACCCTCGCCGCTCGCGGCGGGCCGGGCTCACGCAGGGGGGCGCGCGCGCAGGGACTACGAGATTCAGATGCCGGACATGGGGGCGATGATGCCAATGAACCCGGAGCAGCTGGCGGCGAGCGCGACGCTCCAGTACAAGCGCCTGCTGGACCCGAACGCGCCCCTCTCGCACGACCCAACCCTCGAGTCCCCGGCCGGCTTCAGGCCCCCCTCCACCCAAACCATGGAGCCCATCAACCCCGTCCGCCTCGTCTTGTAGGCCCCCCCCACCCCTCTTTTTCCTCCCCCGCCCCATCCGCCCCCTTCCCTTGGGTGCTTTCCAGACAGCGCGCAACTTACCGCGATCGATATCGGGAGGAAGACTCCTCCCTTGTTTCTTTTGAGCTTTGTTTCAATTTAATACCTGTTGTCCAAAAATGGGGCCTGATCGAAGTACATCCGGCTGGCTGATAAGCGAGAACAGCGCTACCCAGGCCTAGGGACCTGTCACAGTGCGTAGCTAGGTCTAGAACAGTGCATGCCAACGTGTACGCGTATACGTACGTACACGTGACTGCGCAGCTGCATGCGCACGTCACGGCCCCGGGCGTGCATCGCGATCGATATCACCGAGTCGATCGAATTCGAAGCAGCTGTGGCGCCGGCTAGCGCTTTGCAATTGCAAGCTGCCGAGTGCGAGCCTCAGGCCAGCTGCAGCTGCAGGCCTGAAGGTCGCAACCCGAGTCGAATCGACGTCAACACCGAGGGAATGTGGAGGGGCCAGGCCAGGAATTGGCAGCTGCCGCGAGCGAGGCGGGAAACGCAAGCGCGGGGCCCGCTGCTCAAGGCCTGGGTCGCGTCTGGGAAGGGAGGCCTGCGAGAGGCGGGGCGCTGGGGCCGGGGCGGCCAGCGGAAAGCGGGGGCAGGGGGCCGGAAGGAGGGGTGGCGGGGGTGGGCCGGAGGGGCGGGCTGGTGGGGTGCACGATGCCGACGCGCCGGAAGTACGAGTTGCGGATGCTCTCGACGGTGCGGGGCTTGAGGAAGGGGGCGGGGGGGAGGCGCCCGAAGGGGGCGAGGGCGAGGCTCGAGGGGGCGGCGAAGGAGATCTCGTGCCGCACGGCGCTGCGCTCCCGCTCCTCCTCGCCCTCCGAGTCCGAGGCCGCCGCCTCCGCCCCCGCCACCCCCTCCCGCACCGCCCGGTACATCGCCAGGCCGCCCAGGATCAGCACGAGCCCGCCCACGTCATCTGAGCGAGGCCCCGTCGGGCGGAGGGCCGGGCGGGGCGGGGCGGGGGCGCACATGCGGAGAGGGGCCGGGCGGAGGGCCCCATGAGGCGCTGGGAGGCGGAGCAGAGGGAGACGAGGGGGAGGATGACCGCTGCCGCCCGCGCGGCGCGCTCAGCGCGCGAACGGAATGCGGCGGGGGGGCGGGCAGGGCGGGGGTGCGGGGCGCACTGGAGGCGACGTAGAGGAGGGTGGCCGAGCTGTACTTCAGCACGAGAAGGAGGAGGATGTTATAGAAAATGTTCACAGCCATGTAGAGGACGCCGCTCGCGCGGGCCCCCAGGCCGGCCCCGCACGCGTCCCCCGGCGTGCTGTCCCGCTCCAGCACGAAGCAGAGCGTCCCCTGCCTGCCCCCGGCCCCGCCCTCAGCGCGGCGCGAGGAGGACAGCAGAAAGGGCGTGCCAGAGGTGCCGGGGGATGCCGGCCATCGTGAGGGTGCCTGGCGGGGCGTCGGCCGCGGGGGCGGGGCGGCGGAGGGGCCAAGGCGGGGGCGGGGCACCGGAGTCGTCCATGGCGACGGCGAGGGGCGCCGAGAGGACGCCCAGCAGGAACTGGAAGAACGCCACGTACGCGTTCTGCCGCCCCGCCCCGTCGCTGACCTGCCGGGGCGGCGCGGGGCCCGGCGCGGGGAGGGTGCGCGGGGCGGACCATGTACCTGCGTGGAGGGGGGGGCGGGGGTGAGGGCGGGGCGGGGCGGGGCGGGGCGGGGGGCGCTCGCATGACGTCGATGTCGTCCTCCTTGAAGACGATCTCCTTGTACACCGTCGAGAGCGCCGAGGGGATGCTGCCCCCCGCCCCCTGAGCCCCCGCAGCGCGCCACGAGGCGGGGCCGCGCGCGCTTCCCGCAGAAGAAGAGGATCTCGAAGAAGAGGGCGCGGGAGCCGGCCCCCGAGCCCCCCGCCGGCCCCGCCGAGAGCGCAGGGTACAGCGAGACCACCTGGGCGCCCTCAGCGGCCCGATGCGAGGCAGGGCGGGGCGGGGCGGGGCGGGGCGCACGATGCCGGCGAAGATGGTGAGGGCGCCGGCGTACTGCAGCAGCCGGAAGCGCACCTTCAGGAAGATGTACCTGCGCCGCCCCGGGCCCCGCGCTCGCCCCCCCGCCGCCCGCCCGTCGCCCGCCCGGCGCACGAGAGCAACATTGTGGTTGGGATTATTCCCTGCCCGAGGAGGGGCTGCATCGCCAGCGAGACAGCGCTCCCAGCGAATGTCACGCACACACCCTGCGCACCGCCCGGCTCGCCACCGCGCGGCGCGCGCCGCCTCTGCGGCTGGCGGGCGCACCTGGACTGCGTCCAGGAGGCCCATGATGAGGAAGCGGCGCTTGGGGAAGCGCGTCTGCTCCATCGGGAACTTGCCCATGTACATCTGCGACCAGCACTGCGCGCGCCCCGCCCCGCATCGGCCGGCGACATCGACCGCCGCCCCGCGTCGGCCGGCGCCCCGCCGACATGTACAGCGCGCGCGAGCCAGAAGAATTTGAAACGCACCCAGCTGAAAAAGATGGGAAGGTAGACAAAGCTGTAGGAGGGTAAAACGCGCCGTTAGCTACGTATACGAGTCCATTTCCAGGGCGCGTATGCGCACGATGTGAGCTGATTCAGAAAGAAGGGGTCTGCGCGGTGCGTCAGGGACCGGGCGGAGAGCATCATAAACAGCGACGCACAGTTCTTCATCGAGTCAAGCATGAGCTTGAATGTAATTCGGTTAACCGAGCCGAACTGCTCGGGCCGGAAGGTGATAAGCGCCGCGGGCGATACTCTTCGCTTCGCACGACGGCCGGGCGCCGACCACGCACGAAAATCATCAACACAAGGTATCCGAGGAGCTTGGAGTCCTTTTGTATCTCGCGGATGAGACGCTCCCATCGCTGCTTTTCGTCACATACCGCGCAGGGCCCGGAGACGGAGCGCGAGAGGAGCAGCACCGTGCGGGGCTCTGCTTTGTCTCTGAGAAGTGGCGAGCGCTCCGTTGGCCCGCTCCCTGTCTCCCCGGTGCGCTCTCTGCTGTCTGACGCCGACGGCTTGCGCTCGGGCGCCATCGCGCGCCCTCCCGCGGTGACGCTCACGCGCTCACGGACGTACGCCGATGCTTATGCCGCTTATGAGTACGTACGCGCCGCTCATGCTTCGCGCTGTTCGCCCGCGTACCCCGGCGGCCGCACAATATTTTGCCACAAACTGCCTGCGTGCGCAGCAGCTTCGTCTCGGGCTCACGGCAGCGACGCTCGACAGCAAGCAGATCGGGCGCTCCTCGATCGGGCCGTGCACGTATACATGTTAGCCGCTGTGGGGCCTTAAGCCGCGGTCCGGCGCGAGGGATGAGCGGCGCGCTGCGCCATCTGCGGGCCCGCGAGCTCGGGCTGCGCGGTGCGACGGGGAGCGCTCCAGCTTCGCTCGCACTGACGAACCTCGTGCAGCGACGAATGACTGGTCCGAGTCCCTGTTCTCTAAGCTTGACAAGGAGCCCACACAGCCGAACTTCGAGCGCCGCGGCGCTATCTACAACTGTTGCGTACTACTAATCGACTGTGCCGTCGGCCGCGCAGCGGCGACTGACCCTGCTGCTTAGGCGAGTTCAGTCCGTCTGGTTCGCTTCTCGTTTCTGTTGGAGAGAGTGGGCGCTTTCAGCTCTACGCTGGTGCGCGCTGCGTGTTTCCCCTGGCCATGGCCCTTGCGAAGCCGCTGCCGACGTCGACGCGCGCAGGGACCACGGGGAAGGTGATCTGCGACGTGCCTGCCCACGACGATGGCATCGCCGTCGCGTGCGCCCGCCCGAGGCCGCGCCTGGCGACCTGCTCTCGGCTCAGGGGCCGGCGCCCGCGCAGGCGGTGGATGAACGAGCACGTCTTCGTGACGGGGGGCGAGGACTGCGTGATCCGCGTGTGGGACGCGCGCGCCGTCGGCCCCTCCCGCCACATCGCCAAGCTCCGCGGGCACCGTGCCTGGGTCAAGGCGCGCGCGCGCGCCGCCCCAGGACGAGGGGCGGGGCTGAGGCGGGCGGGGGCGCAGTCGTGCGAGAAGCTGACGGAGAGCGTGATCCTCTCGAGCGGGTTCGACGGGACGGTGCGCCTCTGGGACCTCAACGCCGACAACGAGGCCGACAGCGGCGAGGGCAACGTCGTCTACGCCAACGCCGGTCCCCGCCCCGCCCCGCCCCGACCCCGCCCCCCGCCGGCAGCCGGGGCGACGGCGGGGGCGCAGGGCTCTCGCGGATGCGGCTCTCTCCGGGGAAGGACGTGCTGGCGGTGGCGTTCCAGCACGGGTTCGCGACGGGGCACCTCGCCCTCGTCTTCGACTTCGACTTCCGCTCCTTCCTCGCCCGCCCCCGCGACCTCGCCGCCCTCCACTGCCCCCCGACTGCCCTCCCCCGCCTCCTCCGCTCCACTGTCCGCCACGCCCGCGCCGCCGCCGCCACCGCCGCCGCAGCAGCACCAGCCGCGCCACCGGCCGCAGCCGCTTCTGCAGAGGCGGCCCCGGCGCGGCGGGCGAGCAAGCGGGCGCGCGGGCCCGCGGGGTCCGGCTCCGGGCGGCGGGGCGCGGGGGCGGGGGCGGGCGGGGAGGAGCGGCGGGGCCGGGTGCTGGCGGCGGCGTGCGGGGCGCGGAACCGGGTGGAGATCGTGCGGGAGCACGCGCGGGGCTACGTGAGCTCCCTCGCCTTCGACCCGAGCGGCCGCTTCCTCCTCGCCCGCTCCGACGAGGGCGCCGACCTCGAGCTCGCCGGCCCCGAGCCCGCCCCCGACGCCCACGGAGACGGCCCGGGGCCCTCCGGGGCGGGGGCGGGTGACGAGGGGGAGGAGGGGGACGGGGTGCGGGAGGTGCGGGTGCGGCGGGGGGTGGAGGGGCGGGCGACGTGCGCGGTGTACGACATGGCGGGGGACCTCTCGCCCCTCCACCCCGCCCCGCGCCGGCCCCCGCAGCCCGACGCCCGCGCCTTCCCCGACCGCCTCCTCTTCGAGTTCGCCGACTCCGACACCTACCCCGTGCGCCCCCGCGCACGCCCCCCGCCTCCCTCCCTGCGGATCGACCCGGCGCGGGGCGGGGCGGGGCGGGGGCAGGACTTCATCAAGGAGCCGTGCTTCTCGGGGTGCGGGCGGCTGGTGGCGTCGCCCTACGCGAACGGCGTGCGCCTCTTCAGCGTGGCGCGCCGGCAGCTCGCCCTCGCGCTGCTGAACCGGCACGAGAGCGGGGCCCTCACCGTCGCCTTCCACCCGCACCTCCCCCTCCTCGCCTCCGGCGGCCTCGACGCCCGCCTCCTCCTCTACTCCCCGCGCCTCTAGCACCCCGCCCGCCCCCGACCCTCCCTTCTCGATCTCTTCGACGACGCCGTGGTTGTGGAGGAGAGGGGCGCGGGAGGGGGCGCGGGAGGGGGGGGAGGGGGCTCAAGCGGGGACGCCCGCCTCGGCCGCGGCGGCGCACTTGCGGCAGAGGGGCAGCAGCTCCCGCTCCCCGGCCGGACCCGGCCCCGCCCTGCGCGCCCGCTTCCGCCGCCGTCCTGCCCCCGCCTCTCAGCCCGGCCGCCCCGCGCATGGGGGGGCAGGGGCGAGGCACCCTCCGCGAGGCACTTCTCGCACCAGGGCGAGCCCGGGGGCTCCCCCGGGGCAGGGGCGGGCGGGGGCGGGCGCTGGGCGCCGAAGAGGGAGGCGAGGCGGGCGGCGAAGGCCTCGCCGGTGGCCTCGCCGGCGCGCGGGGTGTCCCGGCGGAAGGCGGCGAGCTCGGCGTGGAGGCGGCGGGGGCCGGCGTCGAGGGCGGGGAGGGGCAGGGCGTAGAGGGCGGGGGCGGGGACGCCGGCGCGGAGGAGGAAGGCGCAGGAGCGAACGAAGCGGGCGTAGGCCTCCGGGGCGAGGCCGAGGCGGGCGGCGAGGCGGGCGTCGGTGTAGGACTTGACGAGCGAGTGGGCGCTCTTGAGGCGCCCCTCGAGCCCGAAGAGGCGCCGGGCGACGAGGCGCGGCACCACGCGCGCCTCCCAGCTCGAGACCAGCAGGTCCTCCCCCCGCCCGATCTCCTCCTCCTCCAGCCCCAGCGCCCGCAGCCCTGGCCCCGCCCCGCCCGCCTCAGCCGCCCCGGCGGGGCGCGGCGGGTCGGGGGCGGCGGGGGCAGACCCTCGAGGCGGGCGCGCATGGCGTCGGGGTCGCGGGTGAGGGCGAGGGCGAAGGCGGCGGGGTCGGCGCCGGGAGGGCCCCGCGCAGCCGCCGCGCGTTCTCGAGCAGCGTCCCGACGCGCCGCTCGAGCAGCATCGGGTGGGCGGCGAGGAAGGCGCGCGCGGCCGCCCGCGCCTCCTCGGAGGGCGCCGCCGCCCCGGGGGGCCTGGGCCGGGCGGGGCCGGCGGGGGGGCGGGGCGGGGCGAAGAGCTCGGAGGCGAGGGCGTCGACCATGGCGGCGACGCTCTCGATGGCGGTCCCGAAGTTCCAGCCCCGCGCGATCCGCTCCACCTGCCCCGCCTCGAACCCTGCCCCCCCCCCGGCCCCTCGCACGCGGCCCCGCACGGCGCGCCCCCGCACGGGTGGGGGCGGCGGGGGGAGGGCGGGCGGACCGAGGGCGCGGAGGCCCTGTACCTTGGCCTTGATGTTGGTGTCGACCTTGAGCCAGAGGAGCTGCGGGGAGTCGATCCCGCGCTCCCGCGCCTCCGCCTCGGAGCAGCCGAGGGCCTCGGCGAGGCGCGCGAGGCGCTCGCCGAGGGAGCGGGCGTGGACCATCGCCTTGGGGCCCGTGCGCGCCAGGCGCTGGATCTGCTCGGCGGTGAAGCCGGCGCCCTTGAGCTGCTCGACCATCCGCCAGACGCCCTCGGGGGTGAAGACGAGGAGCGACGGCTGCACGCGCAGGATGGCCGCGAGGCCGGCCTCCCCGGCGACCTCCCGCAGCGCCTCCAGCCGCTCCACGATCTGCTCGGGCTCCCGCTTGTGCAGCCGGTGGCGGATGAACGTGTGCAGCCGCTTCGCCCGCCCCGCCGCCTCCCGCTCCGAGTGCTTCGCCCGCCCCACCGCCGACGCCTGCGTGCACGCGCGCGCGGCGTCAATGGCGCCCGCTTGACCACACGCGCGGGGCTCGCCTCGGAATCTAGCCCCTGCAGGGCGACGACGTTCTGGCCCTCGACGCGGGAAGTGCATGCGCCCTCCAACAGGTCCAGCACGCGGCCAGCGGAGGCTACGTCGAAATCAAGCGTTGTCGGATGCTCTTTGAGCAGCTCGTCGATCTGCGCGTTCGATAGCATCGCACGCTCCTGCAGAAATGCCCGCCTGGGCTCAAAGTGAGAGAGGGCCGGCAGCGTGCGGGGGCAGGCGCACTGTGCGACGCTGTTGATTTTAGCCGTCGCATTGTCAGCGGCGCCGGCGCTGTATGCGCGGAGGCTGGGCGCTGCGCGGCGGCAAGTTAAATGCGGGCGACCGTGCTCCGTGGCGGCGAACCGGCGTTTGGCCAACGTGGTAGATGGCACAGCACGGCGCGGCCCGCAGCGCTGCCGGCGCCGAGCCGCCGCGCTTCGAGGAAGGACCGCGCCGTCGGGAACGCGGCCGCGCTGGCGGACGAAAGTGTATACCTCCTCCACGCCATGCGCAGCGCAAGGGGCCGCGCGCACACGCCTGACATCTGGTCGAGGACGGCTGGCAGGTTCAGCGTACCCGGCTCGCCCCCTCCCCCCCCGCTTCCGCCCTAGCTGCGTCGCGCGGCTGCGCCTGCGAGTGAAAGAGGAACGCTGCGTACAGTAAGACCGCTGTGTGCATCCGGAGATTGGTGTAGGCGAGGTTGGCTTACAGGCGATGAGACCGCGGGGGCGAATACGAGCGGTGCAGGGCGGTGCGGGTGGCATCTTGATACATCTGCAGTGGCATACACGAGCGCTCTCTCTTCCCTTCGCCGCTCTTCTCCTCCTCGTCGTCGCTGCCCAGTCGGACGCGCAGCAGAGGTCGCCATGCTTTAGCGGCATCAGAGTAAACATCACAGTTCCCCGCTACGTTTGCGACGGCCGCACTGTCACGGAGTCGGAGTACTTACAGCGCATCAATGCCACGCGCGCTTCCAACTCCACAGCGCTGAACGGAACGCAGCCCCCCCCCACGCCAGCAGCGACCCCCTCGTCCAGCCCAACTCTCAGCCCAATCCCCTCGCCCAGCCCCTCGGCGAGCCCGACAGCGACCCCGAGCCCCTCCGCTGCCGCGAACGCCACAGTCAGCAACTCCACGGCCGCGAACGCGACTGCGCTCAACTCCACGTCTCTAAACTCCACCTCGCTCAACTCGACCGCCCTCAACTCGACGTCGACCGTCCTCACCTCGACTGCCCTCAACTCGACCCTCGCGAACGGCACAGCTTCCGCAAACGCGACCCTAGACAGAGGGCCGATCCTGATCAACAACTGCACGAATACGACGGTGCGCCCTCCCCGCCCTTCGGCGAATCCTAAGCCAACGAGGCGGACGCGTCTCCGCGCAGCAACCGGGCTTTGCCTGCATCTGCGGGGTGGATCGATATGGGTTGCTCTGCGAGGGCTACCGCCGCTTCGCATGCGGCATGCAGTTCGAGCAGGCGCGTGCGGCGCACGGGCAACGCGCGCTCGTCTCTGACCCGTGGAGCAGCCGGCGTGCACGGAGGAGGCGGCGCTTTCGCCGCGGTACCGGCCCGAGCTGGACGGCGACCCGCCCTGCGTCTTCCTCCCCTCGCGGCAGGCCTCCCCGCTGCGCCTCTCCGCGCGCCTCAAGTGCGACTTCCTCGAGCCCGAGCGAGCGACGGTGCGCGTGCCCGCCGAACCCCGCGCCCCGCCTCCCGAGGCCCCTGCGCAGGTGCCCCGCTACGTCAGCTCCGCTCTCTACGCGTCGGCTCGCCGGAACCTCACCGTGCGCCCCGCGCACGCCTCGCCCCGGCCCCGCGGCTGATTCCGGCCGGCAGTACTGGGCGGGCACGGGCGCCGGCTTCTCGATCTCGGATCGACCGGTGGAGCTGGCGGTCCGCTTCAAGGCCTTCAACTGGCGCTTCCTCACCGACACTACCGTGCCGCCCCCGCCCCGTACGCGTCGGCGGCCGCGTCCGCCGACGGGCGCTCGCGGGGCGCAGGGGGTGCGCTCGGTGGCGCTCACGCCGGAGATGGCGCTGGGGCTGGAGGCGGCGGAGGCGGAGCTGGAGATCGCGGCGCTGCCCGACGAGTTCTTCGCCGGCGGCCGCCTCTACATCGAGGCCATGATGCTCCCCCCGGGCGGCGCCCGCGGCTTCGAGCCGGCCTCCTCCGGTGCCCGCCCCGGCCCCTCGCGCCCGGCAGCACCCGCCCGAGGCGGCGCGCGCAGGGCTGGAGCGGCGCTTTGTGGACTTTGCGGACTACGCGCTGCCCGCCCCCGCCGGCTCCTCCCGCGTCGGCCTCATCGTCGGCGCCGTCCTCGGCTCCCTGGCGGCGGCGGCCCTCTTGGTCGGCGGCGGCCTCTGGTGGTACCGCTCCCGCCTCAAGAAGAACGAGTGATCTCTGCAGCGCTCGTCACGCTATTCCTCTCTCGACCTCTGTGTGTAAACAACCGCTACTGCTGCTGCTAGCTCCACCCGAGGGCCTCGGCCGCGCTGCCCCACGAGGCTTGCCTGAAGCTGCCCTGCTTCTCGATCTTGCCTGCCGGGCGGGGTCAAGACGCAGAGGGCGGGCAGTGTGGCGGAGACAGCGGGCCCACCGAGGGTGCTGCAGGGCCGGGGCCGCCTTTGGCCGATGGGGTAGGAGAGGCGCCACGGGTACTCTTGTACGGAAGGGGGGGTGCCCTTGCGGGGGGAGCCGGCGCGCGAGAGGGGCGCCGCGCTGGAGCTGCGGGCGGAGCGGGACGGGGAGGCCTGCCGCGAGGCCGCGCGGGACGCCCGCATGGGCCCGTCGTCTGCGTGCTGCGGGGTGGGGGAGCCCGCCGTCGAGGCAGACCCCTGGGCGGAGCGGCGCCGTCCAAAGCCGTCGCCGGCGCCGCCTACGGCCCGCTGAGGGGCGAACACGCAGCCGAGCCGACGCGCGAACCTGCAGCGATGACGTCCAAAACCTTCGGGCGCGGATGATAGACGGAATCCCTGTTGAGGCTGGGTTAGCTAGTGCGGAGGCTGGTTGTGCGGTGGTTGTACGCTGACCTGTCGAAGCGCGCGTCGGGGCCCTCCTCGGTTAGTTCGACCCGGCGGAAGTCTTCTATCCACCGTCCCGTGTAGGACGCTCTTGGGCTCGGGCTCGCCGCGAGCGCCGACCGGGCTCCCACCCGCGTCGACGCACTCGACCGGGTGGGCGACGGGTGCCGCGTGGTGGCCGGGGACGGTGTACGTTGCGGCGCGGGCGATCGCCTGGCAGGGGTCCGCGACGACGAGGCCGAGATCCGCGACAGATTCAAGCTGGTGTGTGCCTCTGCGAAGCTCATAGGCAGCGGGTGCAGCTTCGGGACGCTCCGCAAGCCTGCAACAGCGGTCAGAGCCTGACGAGGGGGCCGGTGTCGTGCTGACCCATCATATGCCGGAGTCCCGACATGGAGTATACGCTGCTCGAAGCAAGTCAGCGTTGCCGGCCGAGCCAATCGCGCTCAACGCGCCCTAGCGAGTCACCTGCCATCATCGAATCGCTCGGAGACGGGAACGAGCTCGTCCATGTCTTCGGCGCTCAAGTGCTCGATCGAAGGGCAGCTCAGCCAGCCCCCGGCAGCTCAGTGCTACTCCGGCCTGCCCAAGCAGCCTTCTCAGCTGCACAGTAGCCGAGACCGGTCCCGGCGGTCCCGGCCGGTCCGTCGCTGGGGGGTAGCGCGTTCGAGCCCGCAGTTCGTTCGCCGGACGCAATGCGGTTAAGGCACTACGCGGAGCTGGCGCTTCTGCGTGCTGTGCAGGTGGCGCTGGCGGCTGGAGTGCAACCATGGTTTATCGCTTTTGTCCTTGCTCGAGGTACGCTCCGCAGGCCTGGCGCCCGTCGGGCGGCGCCTGCGCGCCTGCTGCGCGGCACTCTAAAACTTGATTCGACTGCGATTGATTCGACTGCGGCAGTCCTGCCTATACGGCGTGCAGTGATTCGGCGCAACGTCTCGGCATTCCTTAAGCTTGACGCGAGGCCGAGCGGGACCTTCGCTACGCGCGTGCTGGAGCACACCTATTTGAACCTCAGCACGCTCCTTGCAATCGACTTGAGCGCTTGCCGCTGCAGCTGCGTGCCCCGTTCGCCAGCAGCTGCAGGCGGGGCATGCGCAGCCGCTGCAGGCAGCGCAGCCGATTTCAGCGTCGGTGGCGGCTTGCGGATCGATTTCGACGGCGCGATCCCGGCAACCTACTTTGAGGACCTGGACGCGGGCAGGGGTGTGATCCTCGTCACCGCGCATCTCGGTGCTGAAGCACCCGGGGGCTTCGATTCCTGCCGCTGAACGGCGGGCAGGGGCCTGGGAAGCTTTGATCTTCGTGCGAGAACTGGCGGGGTCCCCGCCGCGACCCTTCAACGTAGCGTACAAGGTCCTTGCGCCCTCCCCGCCCGACAGGAGTGTCTGCTGATCCCCATCGCTTTCGAACCCGCGCCGCGCCCCGGCAGCCGCTACACAACTCGCTTCTGGACGACTGGCTGCTGCGGCTGAGGTCGCGGAGCGGGGCGCGCCTGCTGCCGAGCGCCGGGGCGCTCCCCTCGATGGAGGCGGCGCTCGGCCGCGGCGAAATCGTGGGCATGGTGGCCGACCAGCTCTCCGGCCGCGCCCGCGTTCCGGTGCGGGCACCGCCCGCTCTGCTGCGCGGCCGGGGGCGTGCCGGTCGGGACGCGCGCGCGCAGGCGAGCTTCCTGGGCCGCACCACCCTGGCGTCGCCCGGCTTGGGCCTCCTCCACGCCCGCACGGGCGCCCCCGTCTGGTTCGCCGCGGTGCGCGCCCCGGTCTCCCTCCGGATCCCTGAATCCAATCGCGGCTTCACTAACGCGGCGGCGCGGGGGCGGGCACAGCTGCTGCGGAACTCGTCGCGCTCCGAGAAGCCCTTCCGCCTCTTCATGGAGCGCGTCGCGGAGGGCTCGCGCGCCGGAGACCCGGGTGCGCGCCCGCGGACCGCCGCGCCACAAAGATCCGGGATCCGCCGTCGTTTTCAAGCCGCGCCGCGGGCTGTGACCGCGCGAGCGTTATGCAGGGGCCTCCGTCGAAGCGACGGTCCAGGCGTTCTTCGACACGGCAGCCAAGTATGTTGCGGCATTCCCCGACCAGGTGCACTCACCTGCTCCCGCCCCAGCTGCCATCTGCAGCGAGCGCTGCCTCCCCAAAATTTAATATCCCGAGCATCAAAGATTTCCCGTGCGTTTCTGCGGCTATAGCTGACTTGCCGCCCTCCCGCAGTACCTCTGGGCGTACGATTTGCTTCGGCGGTGCCGGCAGGCCGAGCTCCAGCGCTAGCTGCGGCCACATGCGCACGTTAAGAGCTGCCCCGACCGGCCCCGGCGCCGCGCCGCCGGCCGGCTCGCGCGCACGCGAGCTGGCTCGTGGCGCTCAAGATCATTTTGTACACAAAGCTGAAGAGAAAGTTCGATTCAAGTCGGGGGCGCCAGACCTGGGATTGGCATGCAGCATCGCGCCGCAGAATTGCACGTGCACGTGCAGCACCGCGCTCGGGGGTATTCTGCGGACAGTGCGCAGCTGCAGCTGCACATTGATAACACGGGCATACTAGCTGCGGGCAACGCGAGCTAGAATCGGCGGTGCTACCTACGGGGCGAGAAGCCGCGGGCCGGACGAGCATGCGCACCGTCGGCACACGATGAGCAGCAGGTTGGGGGTAGAGTGTCCGACGGCTGAGCGAACTTTGAGGATGCCGGCGGAGCTCAGCGACAGTTCGGATGAATCGCTATGCGATGTTGACGAGCTCGCGAGTATCGATCTGCCCCAGGTGCGCCCGACGCCCGAGCCGGATCCCTCGGGGCTCCCACCCCGAAAGCGAGGGCGCGGGTGTCGCTCTAGCGCGTACTCTCGATCACTGGAGCGCTAACAGGGCGCCTCGCTTCCGCCCGCGCGCCCGCAGATTTCGAGCTTCGGCGCGGTCCGGTGTTCAGGTACGACCGCTGGCTGTGAGCTCGCACGCTGCCCGCGCATTGACGCGCGGCTTCAGGAGGGTTCCTGACCGCCGAGATCGAGTTCAGCGGCGACCTGAAGCCGAACAGGATCAGGGCCCCGCTCAGCGCTGCGCCGCCAGCGCGGGTTGCACAATTCTTCAAGGATCGCGCTATGGCACTATCCCGGCGACGCAAGTTACGCGCCAAGGCTGCCGTCGTCGCCGCGCTCCCTTCGACGGCCGACGTGCCCTGGTTCGCGTGGCGCACCTGGCAGATCGCGGAGTCCTCCGCCCCACGGAAATTGATGCATGCCTCTTTCGCAGCGTGTTTTCAAGCGCCGGCAGCGACATGCAGGCCCTGATCCGCGGCGCGGGCGAGAGGCGCTGGCATCGGCCCGTGCTCGGGCCCGTCGCGTCTGTGCCGGAGCTGCGGGGTAGCGATGGGGAGGCGACAAGTGAAGATCAAGCGGACTTCGGGTCTCCCTCCAGCAGCGGCGACGAGGAGGAGGAGGAGGACGAGAGCGACGTGTCGGCGAGCGAGGCGGAGGCGCGGGCCGCGGAGGACGACGCCGCAGACGAGGCGAGCGAGGACGAGCGCGAGCGGGCGGCCGCAGAGCGCGCCGCGGCAGCCGGTCGCCCGTGGCCCCCGGCCTGCCGTGCGCCGCTCTTCCTGCCTCGCCGGCCGCAGCGCTCCGGGCTCAGAACGCGTGTCAGGATGGCGGGTGGGGCAAGTCGTGTGGGCGCGCGTCCCTGGACTTCCCTGGTGGCCGGCAAAGGTCAGACGACCGCTCCCGGCCTCGCTTCGCGCGCGCCGACGCGCGCCTCCAGGTGACTGCGGACGACGGCCGCGACCCGCGCGTGCGCTCGGCCCGCCGCGAGGGATTCCTTCTCGTTTGGTTCTTTGGGAGCTACCACAGGTGCCGGCGCCCTTCCGCGGTCGCGCTCCTGCCGCCGATTCCTTTTCGCTCCTTTTGCAGCGCGTGGCTGCGCCCGACGGCGCTGGAGGACTTCGAGCCGCACCTTGCGGAGCGCCGCTTCCAGTCCCGCCACGCCCTCTTCCGCCGCGCTCTCGAAGAGGCATGCACCTACCTCCACGACGCCTGGAAGCCCCGCGCCGGTGCCCCCGCCGCCCCGCCGCCCTGCCGCCGGGACGGCCCCCTCACGCGCGCCCCGGCAGCGCAAGCCCCGGCGGCGGTGCCCTGCGCGGACACGGGGGAGGCGGCTGCGGCGTTCGCGGCGGGGGCGGCGTGGGCGGCGGGCGGGGGCCGGGGCGGGGGCGGGTGCGGGTGGGGCGGGTGTACGGGGCGCGGGCGTGCACGCTCTTCGCGGAGGACGGCTCCTCCCTCGACTTCCTCGCCCTCCTCGCCGCCCGCGCCCCGGCCCCGCGCCCCCGCCCGCCGAGCTCGAGCCGGCCCCGACGGCCCCTCCCCGGCCCGCCGCCGCGCCGCCGCCCGCCGCCGCCGGCCCCTCTGGCTCTCCGAGTTCGACGTCCACTGGTGCCGGCCTCCCCGCGCCGCCCGGGCCCGGCGTGGCCCTGACGGCGCGGCAGGGACGAGGCGGCGGGCGGGCGCTGTGCGGGAGCCCCGCCGCGGCGGCGGCCCCGCCGGAGGAGCGGGAGGAGACGGCCGGCATCGTCCCCGCGGTCGCCTACAGCGAGACGGGCCCCCTCTTCGCCGGTGCGCCGCGGCGGCGCTGCGGCCCGCCGCGCGCCCGCCGCTGACGGGCCGCAGAACTCGGGGCCGCGGTGAAGCTGGAGCCCGGCGTGGCAGTCAAGGTCGAGCCCGGCACGGCGCGCGAGGCGGCGCAGGCGCGGCCGCCGCCGGCGCTGCGGCAGCCGCAAGCAGTGCGGGGCGGAGCGCTGCGCCCCTACCAGCTCGAGGGCGTCACCTGGCTCTGCGCCCTCATCCGCGCCGGCCGCTCCGGCATCCTCGGTGCGCCCTCGGGGCGCGGCGCGGGCGGGGCGGGGCGGGGCGTGACGGGGCGGGGGCGCCAGCGGACGAGGCCGGGCTGGGCAAGAGCGTGCAGTGCGTCGCGGCGATGGCGCACGCCGCCCACGCCGGCCCCGCCCCCGGCCCCTTCGGTGCGCCCCTTGGGCCGCCTTCGCCGGCCCGCCGCCGGGCTCACGCCGGGGCAGTGGTGGCGGCGCCGAAGCGGCGGCTGGCGGGCTGGGAGCGGGAGCTGGCGCGCTTCGGGCCGGGCCTGCGGGTGACGGTGGTGGCGGGGACGCGGGCGGCGCGGGCGGGGGCGCTGGAGGCGCTGGGGCGGGGCGGGGGCGGGCGGACGTGGCGCTGCTGCCGCACGAGGCGCTCGTGGCGCACGCCGGCGCCCTCCGCCGCGCCCTCCCGGCCCCCTGCCCCGCCTCTTCCTCGACGGCGCCCACCGCCTCCGCCCGGGGCGCCCCTCGAGGCGGCCGCCGGCGTGCTGGCCCCGCCGCCCTCGTGCTCGTCACCGACCGCCCGGCGCGGCGCGGCCTCGACGGCCTCTTCGCCCTCCTGCGCGCCGTCGACCCCGCCGCCTTCCCGACTCCCGCCGCTTCCTCGCCGCCCTCACGGGGCTGCCCCGCTGCCACCCCGCCCCCCGCCTCGAGGCCTCCGCCGTCGTGCGCCCGCCCCGCGCCCGCCTGCGCCTGCGCGGGGCGGCGGCTGAGGGCGGGCAGGCGGAGGGGCTGCGGTGGCGCTGCGGGGCGTGATGCTGCGGCGGACGCGGGCCGGGGTGGACGCGCAGCTGCCGCGCCCCACCGAAGTCGTCCTCCACGCCGGCCCGCCCCGCCCCGAGCCGACCCCCTGTGCCCCCGCCCCGCGTGACCTCGAGCGCGCGCAGGCCTCTCGGAGCTGCAGCGGCGCGCCTGCCGCGCCCTTCTCACCGAGCGCCTCCTCCCCTACTGCCGCGGCCCGCCCTCGACCCCGCCCCGCCCCCGCCTCAGCACCCGCCCCGCACCCGCACCCGTCCCGTCGCCCAGCCGGCGGCACACGCGCCGCAGCCGGCCGCGCCGCCGGGCGTCGCGCCGGGAGCGCACCCGCGGGGCCGCCTCCGGCGCTGGCCCCGGGCCGGCCCCCCGGCGGGGGTCGCCGCCGTGAGGGCCGTCCCGCGGTGCGGGCCGTCGCCGCCGTTGGGCCCGCCCTCTCCCCCGCGGGGGCCGCCCCGGCGTCGTCCCGTCGCCGCCCTCGGCCCGTGCCGCCCCCCGCGGTGCGCGCCGTGGCGGCGGTCGCGCCGGGGCCGGCGTGCCCCCGGGCGGCGCTGCGGGCCGTCGCGGTGCACGCGGTGCGGCCGGCCCTCGCCCCGCCCCTCGCCCCGGCCAGCAGCGCCCGCCGTCACCGCCGTCGCCGTCCGCGCCGTCGCCGCGCCGCCGGCGCTGGGGGGCCCCGGGTGCCCCGGCACCGCGCCGGCCATCTCTGCCATCGCCGCCGCCTCGCCGGGGCGCCCGGGGCTGGTGGTCCCCGTGACGGCCCCGCGGGGACCGCCCCGCCGGGCCTGCGGGCGCCCGTCATCGCCGTCTCCGTCCCCTCCGTCGGGCCCGCCCTCGCCGCCGCCGTCTCCCGGCCCCGCGCCCAGCCCCGCCCGGCCCCCAGCCGCCCGCCCTAACGCCTCCTCGCTTCCCCGGCCGCTCCGACGCCCCGCCGAGCGCCGCGCTGCCGCCGCGGCCGCCGCCAGCGCCGCTGCCGCCGCCGCCGGCGCCAGTGAAGGTGCTCTTCCCCGGGCCCGGCGTGGCGGCGGTGGCGCGCGAGGCGCGGCGCATCTGCGCGCACCCGTACACGGCGACGGGCCCCGGGGCGGAGCGGTACCGGCCGGAGGCGTTCGGGGTGAGCGAGCACGTGTGCGCGGCGTCGGGCAAGCTGGCCCTCCTGGACCGCCTGCTCGAGAAGCTGCGCTCCGAGGGCCACCGCGCCGTCCTCGTCGCCCGCTCCGCCCGCTCGCTGGCGCTGCTCGAGCTGCTGCTGCGCCTGCGCGGCTACCGCTACACGCGCGGCCCCGTCACCGACGACGTCGACGTCTTCGCCTACCTCGTCCGCCTCTCCCGCGCGGGGCCCCGCTCCGCCCCGCCCCGCCACCCCCCGCCCCGCCCCTCGGCGGGCAGCCCGGGGCG
The DNA here is from genome assembly GCA_004431415.1 of Cyanophora paradoxa. Classification (NCBI taxonomy): domain Eukaryota; class Glaucocystophyceae; order Cyanophorales; family Cyanophoraceae; genus Cyanophora; species Cyanophora paradoxa. The sequence continues at coordinate 3,361 of QPMI01000189.1, read as the reverse complement.
CACCCCCGTGCCGACCCCCACCTCGGCGCTCCCCCTCTCCCCCGACCACGAGCCGCTGCCTGGCCCCGAGCTCGGCCCGGCGGCCCTCGCGCCCCCGGCGCCCCCCTCGCCGGCCGCCTCCTCCCGCTCCGACGCCTCCTCCCCCGTGCCGGCGTGGCCGCCCGGGGCGGGTGCCGGAGCGGGGAGCAGGGCGGGGCCGTACGGAGGGCCCCGGGGGCAGCGGCTGGACCTGCGCCTCCCTCACACCATCCTCCTCTTCGACTCCCTCGACGCCCGAGGCGCGCCCCGCGCCCCGGCTCCGCCGGCCCGCGCCGCCGGCTGACCGTCGGGCAGACGCGGGGCGGCTGGAGGGGGCGGGGGCGGCGCGCGACGTCACCGTCCTCGCCTCGTCACCCGCGCCAGCGTCGAGGCCGCCCTCTACGCCCGCTCCCTCCGCCGCGCCCCGTCCGCGCCACCGCGCCGCCTCGCCCCGGGCGGGCGCTGAGGGGCGGGGCGGGGCGCAGGGCGACGGCGCGGGAGCTCTTCGTTTGCCTGCGCGCCGGCCTCGAGGCCCTCTTCTGCCCGGCGACCCGCGGCGGCGGCGGCGGCGGCGGCGGCGGGGTCGCCCAGCGGGAGCCCGGCGCTGGCGTCGCCCACGGGGGCCCCTCGTGCTCGTCCTCGTCGTCGGGCGGCGAGGGCGGGCGGGGCGCGGGGAGGAGGAGGAGGAGTGGGAGCCCGGGGTGCCCCGCGGCCTCGCCGGCGCCGCGGGGCCCGCCGCCGTCGACGCCGACACCCTCCTCGCCTACGCTCTCGTCCGCCCCGCCCGCCCCGCCGCCGCCGCCGCGCGCGCGGGCCGACGGCTGGCGCAGACGCCGGGGGAGCTGGCGGTGCGCGGGAGGGCTCGGCTGGGCAGGCGCGCCGGGAGGAGGCCCTCTTTGCCTTCCTCGTCGCCCGCTCGCCCCGCCGGGGCCGTCCAGCCGGCCCCGCCGCCGCCTTCGCCATCCCGTGCCCCCGCGCCCCGCCCCGCCGCCTCCTTCCGCTCCCTCCAGCGCGCCGCCTCCCGCAACTCCCCTCCCCAGCCCCCTGGGGCCACCTCCGGCCGCGACTCCCCCTCGACCTCTCCGACAGCCCCCCGCCGTGCGCCCTCGCCCGCCCCGCCTCCGCCCCGCCCCGCCCGCCTGAGCGCCTCGCAGAGCCGCCTCGGCCGCCCGGGGCCCTCCGCTCGCCGGCCCCGGGGCGGGCGGGAGGCGGGCCGGTGCGGCGGGGCCGGGGCAGGCCGCCGGGCCCGGGCGGGGGCGGGGCCGGGCCCCGGGCGGCCCCGAAGACGGCCGCCGCCATCGCCGCCGCCCACGCGCGCATGGCCGCCGCCGCCGCCGCCGCTGCTGCCGCTGCTGCCGCCGCGCCGAGGGCGGCGCCGTCTATTCCGACGGCTCGGCGCCCTCAACGCTGGGCGCCTCCCCGCGGGGCCGCGGCCGGGGCGGGGCCGGGGCCAGGCGGGCCGGGGCGGGCCGGGCGGGTGGCGGGGCGGGGGAGGGCCGGGCGGGGAGGGGCCGTGGGAGGAGGAGGAGGAGGAGGAGGAGGTGGACGTGGAGGCAGACGAGCCGCCCGAGGAGGCGCCCCCCGCCGCCCCCGACGAGGAGGACGACGACGACGACGACGACGAGGACGACGAGGAGGAGGAGGCGCGCCCCTCGCCCCGCCCCCCGCCCCTCCCGCGGGGGCGCGGCCGGCTGAGGGGGCGGCGCAGTGGCGGGAGGACGGGTCGGACGAGGAGAGCGACGACGGCGGGCGCAAGCGGCGGCGCGGGCGGCCGCACGCCTTCGAGAGCCGCCGCCCGGGGCCCGGGGCGGCGCGGGCGGTGCAGGCGGTGCACGGGCGGGGCCCCGGGGTGGTGCGCGTGGTGAGCGCCCCGGGCCCTTTGCCGCTGTCGCCGCCGTCCGGCCGGCGGGCGGCGTCGTGCCCGTCTCCGCCGGCGGCGGCGGCGGCGGCCTCTCGCCCTCGTCGGCGGGGGCGGGTCCGCAGGGAAGCGGAAGCGGGTACGGGCGGCGCGGGCGCTGCTCTACGACGAGAACGGGCTCCCCATCAAGCGCGGCCGCGGGCGGCCCCCGGCACCGGCAAGAACCAGCGCGCCGCCGCCGCCGCCGCCGCCGCCGCAGCCGCCGCAGCCGCCGCCGCGGCCGGCGGGGCGTCCCGCTGTCGTCAAGGCGGAGGCGGAGAGCTCGAGCGGTGGGGACGAGTCGCCGGGCGGGGAGGCGGCCCCCGAGGAGGCTCCCGAGGGGCCCGGCCCGTGCGCCCTCAGCTCCCCCGGCCCCCGCGCCCTCTGACCGGCCGCGGCGCAGGCGAAGCGGGCGCGGGCGCAGGGGGCGCAGGCGGGCGGGCCGCCGGCCGGGGCGCCGGCCTTCGCGGCGGAGGCGGCGCGGCTGGCGGCGCTGCAGCTGCAGCGCGGGAGCGGCGCGGCCCCGGGCTGCCGGCGCCGACGGCGGTGCCGCCGCCGCTGAGCCGGCTCTCGCTGGAGCTCGAGGCGGAGCACGCCGCCGCGCAGGCCGCCGTCGCCTCCTACCTCGCCCGCCTCCGCGCCGCCTGCGAGCGCGAGCGCCCCGGCCCCGGGGCCGCGCCCCTCGCGGCGCGCTTCCAGCGGCTGCTGCAGCGGCTGGCGGAGCTGGCGGTGAGCGGGGGGCCGGTGGGGGCGGGGAGCTGGAGGCGGCGGGGCGGGCGGCGCGGGGGGCGCTGGCGGGGGAGGCGGCCCTGCTCGCCGACCTCCCCGACTTCCTCGCCGCCTACTTCACCTTCGCACTCCACGCCGCCTCCGCCCTCCTCCCTTCCGCCGCCCCCCGCCCCGCCCCGGCCCCGCCCGCCCCGCCTCACCCGCCGGCCCCCGCCACCGCCACCGCCACCACCGCCGCCCCCGCGCACCTCCTCCCAACGCACCTCGCCGCCGTCCACGCCGTCCCCCTCCACGCCGGCTGGCCCTGACGCGAGCTTCCCTTGCCGAGCCTTCTTTTTCTTAGACATGTACAGCTGTACGAGCTTAGCAGTGCCGCCCGCCAGCACCCGGCCTTCGAATATTAATTCTTGGCGCGCTCCGAGGCTCGCGCCCGATCAAATTCGAAATCTGAAGGCGTTCTCCGAGCAATCAAGGCACTAGCAATTGCAATTGCGCGCGCAATTGCAAGCGCATGCCCGCGCCGGGCCGGGCCGCCGGAGCCGTTGTCGAGTTGAGAACGAAGTGGGGAGCGGGGTCACGGGTACCTGAAAAGAGCACTTGGCACTGCACCCCCTCCGTGAGCTCGTCGAACACAGACCAACGAGCTAGAGTGCGTTCTGCAAAGCGAGCACGACCGGATTATCGATCGGCACGGACCAGCCGAGCACGACCGGATAT